>SJYC01015351.1:0-28742 GCA_006408675.1 Madoqua kirkii
GTCCATAGTTCTTCAGGCACTCTGTCTATCAGATCTAGTCCCTTAAGTCTATTTCTCACTTCCACTGAGTTTACCTCAGATGACCATTATATCTACTACTGTGGGCAAGAATCCGTTAGACTAAATGGAGTAGCTATGATAGTCAACAAAAGACTCTGAAATGCAGTACTTGGATACAATCTCAAAAATGACAGAACTAGAACTGTCTCTATTCGTTTCCAAGACAAACAATTTCATATCACGGTAATCCAAATCTATGCCCCCACCAGTAATGCTGAAGAAGCTAAATTTGAACGGTTCTATGAAGACCTAGGGCTTCCCTGGTGGCTCAGAGGTTAAAGCATTTGCCTCCAATGCAGGAGACCTAGGTTCGATCCCTGGGTCGGGAAGATCCCCTGGAGAAGGAAATCGCAGTCCACTCCAGTATTCTTGCCTGGAGAATCCCATGGACGCAGAAGCCTAGTAGGTTACAGTCCACGGGGTCGCAAAGAGTCAGACACAATTGAGCCACTTCACCTCACCTCATGAAGACCTACAAGATCTTCTAAAACTAACATCCCCAAAAGATGTCCTTTTCATTATAGGGGACTGGAATGCAAAAGTAGGAAGTCAAGAAACACCTGGAGTAACAGGCAAATTTGACCTTGGAGTACAGAATGAAGCAGGGCAAAGGGCTCATACAGTTTTACCAAGAGAACACACTGGTTATAGCAAACACCCTCTCCCAGCAATACAAAAGTAACTCTACACATGGACTTCCAGATGGTCAACATTGAAATGAGATTGATTATATTCTTTGCAGCCAAAGATGAAGAAGCTCTAGACAGTCAGCAAAAACAAGACCGAGGGTTGATTGTGGCTCAGATCATGAACTCCTTATTGCCAAATTCAGACTTAAATTTAAGAAAGTAAGGAAAACCACTAGAACATTCAGGTATGACCTAAATCAAATCCCTTACGATTATACAGTGGAAGTGACTGAATCTGAGCAATCATATTTAATATTTATATTACTGAGTCCAAGTTATTCAACTGTGCAAGTTGTCAGCTTTCTCATCTGTAACATGGGAATATTAATATTACCTGTGTCACTGCATCTTGAGGTGAAAATCAGGTAAAGCATTTAGCATGCTTAGCAATATGCCCTGATTCTAGTTAGCCATCCGTAGGTCTGTAATGAACTAATTTTTCATTCTTCTAAACAATGTAAGCACTTTTGCAATTCCATGAACAGGAACAGCAGGGAAAGGACAAAGTGTTTTGTCACAGTTCAACAAAGAGACCTGAGAGGTATATGATAGACTTTTTAAAAGGAGACTAATGACAGATTGTCCCCAGCATTTCACTGACTAAGACTCTACACTGAATTCATACTACTTCCTGTCTGTACTTGTGAAATAACTTTTTCTGATCTGCAGTGCTCTTGTTTTTATTTTGGGTACGGACATAGACTTCCTGTAAGAACTAGATTAATTAAGTGCTACCTATCAATCTTATTTTTCGGTTTTGGTCTTTGCTTTCCTACATGACTCAGACCAGTGTTTTTGAATCTCATTTTGGTTCTTACTCCTGCCTGACATCTTAAAAAAAAAAAAATACCCTTTCCTCTGACTGACTCAGTGGTATGGTTTGTGACTTTAACTAAGAGATATTTATCAGTCCCTGGATTATCTTGGTTTTGGCATCACCAAGCTGTAATACTTAACTGATGGTGTATGTATGTTTCCTCCTTCTCTTTCTCTGTGATCATTTCACAGTTCAGTGGTAACACTGTTTCTTTCCAGTGTCTATTCTCAAATATCCACTGAATTAGAATATTTCACCTGTTCATGCAATCAACTTGAAAAATTTCCCCCAAATTGCCAAAGCTTAGTAGCCTATTTAAACGTAAATCACAAATTAAGGCATTTACATTTAAAATGTTCTGTAATAATTAGAACTTACAGACATTTACATGTATAGATATATTATGATCATTCAACAATAGAATAATTAATAGTTATAATGTGTAATACATCACACTATTCCTGGAGAAGGAAATGGCAACCCCCTCCAGCACTCTTGCCTGGGCAATCCCATGGACAGAGGAGCCTAATAGGCTACAGTCCATGGGGTCACAAAGAGTCGGACACGACTGAGCGACTTCACTTACTTACTCACTCACTACTCTTCTAATTGCATTAGGACATTAATAAAAAGGTGGAAATTCAGAACTACAAGCTGTATCTGACAGTCAAATGATATTGGGGGATTTTTATATTGGCATACAAAAATAGAAAATGTAGAAAAACTGAGCCACCAACATTTGCAAACACTTTAAGGTTAATTGATAAATTTAAGGCAGACTATATAGTGTGACCTACTATATAGAACGCCCAACATTTCAATCTTCCCACATCATGGGATGTTAGTAGCACAAAGGGAAAACGAAAGTAATAGATGCTTTAACTTATTGCCTTCTGCTTTTATATCCTTTGTCATCTACTTTTGAGCTATTGTGAATAAAACATCATGAATATAGACTGTGATGTCACGTGAACACGTAGGAGTCTTTAACCTGGAACATATGTCAAATGTTGTGTTATTCTAAGAAATTAGTCTAAAAACTAGCATTGAATATTTTTCCTCTTACTTTCCCAAATTGTATGAGATCAGTTCAGTTCAGCCGCTCAGTCGTGTCTGACTCCTTGTGACCCCATGAATTGCAGTACGCCAGGCCTCCCTGTCCATCACCAACTCCCAGAGTTCACTCAAACTCATATCCATCGAGTCAGTGATGTCATCCAGACATCTCATCCTCTGTTGCCTCCAACCCCTCTCAGTATCAGAGTCTTTTCCAATGAGTCAACTCTTCGGCATGAGGTGGCCAAAGTACTGGAGTTTCAGCTTTAGCATCAGTCCTTCCAACGAACACCCAGGACTGATCTCCTTTAGAATGGACTGGTTGAATCTCCTTGCAGTCCAAGGGACTCTCAAGAGTCTTCTCCAACACCGCAGTTCAAAACTTGTTCATTATAAACTTCATAAAGACAATGTATGCTACTGCTAAGTCACTTCAGTCATGTCCGACTCTGTGCGACCCCATAGACGGCAGCCCACCAGGCTTCCCTGTCCCTGGGATTCTCCAGGCAAAAGTACTGGAGTTGGTTGCCATTTCCTTCTCCAATGCATGAAAGTGAAAAGTGAAAGTGAAGTTGCTCAGTCGTGTCTGACTCTCAGCGACCCCATGGACTGCTGCCTTCCAGGCTCCTCTGTCCAGGGGTTTTCCAGGCAAGAGTACTGGAGAGGGATGCCATTGCCTTCTCCGAAATACAATGTATATTAGCATTCATACCCAGTTTATCACTACATCGAATCTAAAGCATGCCCAATCTTTGATTTACCTACATATAGAAAAAAACAGATCTATATTATGTAGACATCATATGCCTAGAAAATGAGGAAGTCTCTGTTTTTTTTTTTTTTTTTTAGTATTAACTATAGCCTACTACAAAATTTTAGAACACAGAAGACTAGTAATAGCTAAATTTCTTAAACTCAGAGAAATTAGGACATTGGGCAATTACAATTTCATATTGCTGAAACTAGAGCAATGCTGTTATTTTTATAGTTAGATTATTAACTGGAGTATTGCTTCCAGTTCTGTCTAAAGATAATACTGTAGACCATGAAATTTTAATTGACTGTCTAATTTTACTGATATCTAGAAAATGTAAAATAGATTGGATTAAAATGAGATAAGATGTCTAGGTTGGTCATAACTTTCCTTTCAAGGTGTAAGCATCTTTTAATTTCATGGCTGCAATCACCATCTTCAGTGATTTTTGAGCCCCCTCCCAAAAAGTCAGCCACTTTTCTACTGTTTCTCCATCTACCTGCCAAAATGCAGTACTTGGATGCAATCTTAAAAATGACAGAATGATTTCTGTTCATTTTCAAGGAAAACTATGTAATATCACAGTAATCCAAGTCTATGCCCTGGACCAGTAATGCTGAAGAAGCTGAAGTTGAGTGGTTCTATGAATAGCTACAAGACCTTCTAGAACTACCACCCAAAAAAGATGGGGACAGGAATGCAAAAGTAGGAAGTCAAGAAACACCTGGAGCAACAGCAAATTTGGCCTAGGAGTACAGAATGAATCAGGGCAAAGGCTAATAGAGTTTTGTCAAGAAAATGCACTGGTCATAGCAAACACCCTCTTCCTAAAACACAAGAGAAAACCCTACACATAGACATCACCAAATGGTCAATGCCAAAATCAGATTAATTATTCTTTGCAGCCAAAGATGGAGAATTCTATACAGTCAGCAAAAACAAGATTGGGAGCTGACTGTGGCTCAGATAATGAACTCCTTATTGCCAATTTCAGACTTTTCAGTTAATGACTATAAAAATTGGTATGTTTGGGGGCTTTTTTGTTCTTTTTGTTTTTTAAATGTCATATGTTAAAATTTGCAATATCTTTGTTTTATGTGAGCTTGATTCTGAAATTTGCTTTGTTCTTTCTGGTTGTGTTCTTAGCTCTTCTTTTGATATGGTTTGTAATTTTCTTTGTTGAAAGCTGGACATGTCATATTGAATAATAGGAACTGAGTTAAATAGGTCTTTAGTCTGAAGATTTATGTTAATCTGGTTAGGACATGGATTGTGTTTACTGATTAGACTGGAGATTACAAATTTCCTCATGTTCTATCTTTGTCTCTATTTTCACATGTATTTCTCCATTGACATAGCTATCTCTGCCTCCCCTTAATAAGAATGTAAGACTGAAGGGAGCTTAAATTGAAGGAATGCCCATCTTCTAGGTGGGATAAATCTCTGGTGAAGTATAGTTCCATGGAGAGCAGAACTTTGTTATGGAGGATAATGTGGGCCCATTAGCAATGATTACCGTCATGACAATTATACTGTCAGGAGCCAGAAGAAACTCTGTAAAATCTTAAACATGAGACTTTGATAAGGTTCTTAAAATTAAAGGCCCTGAAAGTATGGGCTCCTCTAAAGCCTGCAGCACCCAGAAATTTCTCACTTTCATGCAGTTAGTCTCAGTCTTCAGTAATTTGTCAAAATAACCATTTAAATGTTCCTTAACAGTTTGTGGTTCTAGTGACTTATGCTTCAAGGAAGCAGATTTTGGCTCTGCTTCTAGATTTGCCGGTCTTTTCAGATTTCAGCATCATGTTTTGCCCCACACTGTACGTTCTCTGATGGGTCAAAACAAAGCTAATTTGTAGTTTGCTCCATTTTTTTCTTACTATAAGGAGAGGAATGACAACTTCCAAACTACCTGTTGGAACTACCTGTCTAAACTACCTGAAACTGGAAATTCATACTTGTTTTTGTATTTTACACAGATTATAATTCCTGCCAGCTTTGAAATGGTGAGATCTTCTGTCCCTCTTTTTCAGGTAATGAGTAATGATAAAACTGAGGGCTAAATAAAGAAAGCATCTTCTACAAAGTCCTATAGACAATTAAAGCGTAAGTGGATCTGAGTAATTTTCTTGTTCTTTTTCCTATCACATGCTGCTTCCCTTGACTTCCTATAGATAACCATGGAATTTATTATTCCTTAATGAAATCTGCAAATAACTTTTGTCCTTAAATCATAGAAACATATATGCCATATTTCTTCCTACTTAGTAGAACCTTCAAGTTATGGTATTAATTTGGAATATGGACAAAACAATTAAAAAAAGCAAAGAAACTTTTAAAAATAATTTTTATTATAATCACTGAAACTTCTTTTTGAATGTTATCAGTTAATGGTGTGTAATAGTAAAAAACCCAACAGGTAATCTGAAAAAAGAGATAAAAGGATAGAGACAGAATAAAAATGCAGTGCTACATGCAAACAGAGATGATCGATAGGCACAGAAAATATAATCTAGTCTCTCTACTAAATGGCATAGATCATAGTCTGTGAAGCACAACACACTTATTATCATTAATCAATTCTAAACAAGGGAAAATACATATCAGAAAATTCAGCTAAATTTGTGGAAGGAATTCTTAAATATGTTATCATATCTTTTATTTTTTCTGCATTTTAGGTAAGAGCAGAAATATTCTTTTCAGTAAAGAGTTAAGTTCAAAAGAGAAAACAAATGTTCTCAATTTGCAGATATTTCTGTTTTTTAAAAATTAATTGCTTTACTAATTTTTGGTCACCCCACATGGCTTGTGGGATCTTAGTTACCCAACCAGAGACTGAACCTGAGCCCTCAGCAGTGAGATCACAGAGTTCCCACGAATCTTTCTTAGTGTACATCCTTTAGAGACTTGCCAGATGAAAGCCTAGAGGTCTCTTCTCCAAGTATCTAGTAGAAGATTTGTACTCCATTGCCTCCTTTCCTGGTAGCTCAGTGGAAAGAATCTGCCTGCCATGCAGGAAACATAGATTCAATCCCTGATCTGGGAAGATCCCCTGGAGAAGGAAATGGCAACCCAGTCCAGTATTCTTGCCTGAAAAAACCCCCATGGACAGAGGAACCTGTAGCATTACAGTACAAAGGGGTCTCAAAGAATCAGACATGACTGAGGACCTGAACAAAAACCACAGCCCCTTGTCTGAATCCCATTTATCTTCCCAAGCCTACTTTGATTTTCACTGTTTCAGATGCAGCTTATGCATCTCCCCAGGGTCTCTTAGTGCCATTGGCTGCCAAAAGTCCAGATAATGCAACCCCACTGGCAAAGGGGCAGCCAGCACATAAATACCATTTTCTTTCCTTACAAAAACTTTTTATACCCAAGTAATTTCTGTATGGAGACAGTCTATGTAAGCCAGCTGATGCCAGCCTGCTTGTTGTGTATTTATGTGGCTTAAAGTGAGCCACTAGCCTGCATTGCTGCCTATATTTACTTGCTTCACTCTTACTTTTGTATCCTAGGGAATCTGAAGTAAAATATGGAACTTTCTCCATCATACCCTTTCTCTTATTCACTATATTTCACAGTACTCTGTCTTGCCAAATATTAAAGATTAGCAATTTTGTCCCAAATAAAAAAAATGATATGGGACATTCCATAGTAGTCCAGTGGTTAGGATTCTGCACTTCCATTTAAGGGGCACAGGTTAAGGTCTGTCTTTGGTCAGACAGAAGCTAAGATATCTTATTTAAAAACTAAAAAATAAATAACTTACTTAGCCATTGCCAGGATGCAGGTCTTTGCATCCTGATTTCTACTGAATCAGTATCTGAATCATTATGTTGCCTTGTATTTTGAATTTTCCTTTATTTGAAATTGAGAGAAAGGTAGACTTCCTACATAGGAATCTATATCCTTCATCCTACCAACAAATGCCTAGTCTCCCTCATTATCGACATTCTCCACCTGAGGGGTACATTTGTTAAACTGATATAGTCACCCAAAGATCATAGTTTACCTTAGAGTTCACCCTTGATGTTGTACATTCTGTTTGTTTAGAAGCATATATAATAATATGTATCCATTATTATAATGAGCTTTCCTGATGGCTCAGAATTAAAGACTTTGTCTGAAATGTAGGAGATATGGGTAGACGCATGTTTAATTCCTGGGTCAGGAAGATCCCTTGGAGAAGGAGATGGCAACGTACTCCAGTATTCTTGCCAGGATAATTCCATGAACAGAGGAGCCTAGAGGGCTACAGTCTACGGGATCGCAGAAGAATTGGACATGACTGAGCACCCACACACACACATTATTATAATATCATACAGAATATTTCCACTGAGCTAAAAATTCTTTATATTCTACCTATTTGTTTTCCCTCCTCCACCTATTTGTTCGTCCCTCCTTGGCAACCACAGATTTTTGTAGTGCCTCCAAAGTTTTGCCTTTTCCAGAATGTCAAATAGTTATTATCACACAGTATATAAATTTTCAGATTGGCTTTCTCCCTAGATAATATGTATTTAAGATCCTTCCATGTGTTTCCATGACTTGTTAGCTTGCTTCTTTTTAATACTGAATAATATTCCATTGCCTGGATATACCACAGTTTATTAGCCATTTCCTTACTTAAGAATATCTTGGTTGCTTCCAATTTGGGCAATTATGAATAAAGATGCCATAAATTACATGGTGTGGAGGATTTTGTGTGGACATATTTTCAAATCCTTTGAGTAAACATTAAGGAGTACAATATCTGAGTTGTATAATAAGAGTAATTTTAATTTGGTAAGAAACTGCCAAACTATCTTTCAAAGTGGCTGTACTATGTTGCATTCCCATCAGCAGTGAATGACAGTTTCCATTCCTCCATATCCTTGCCAGCATTTGGTGTTAGTGTTCCAAATTTTGGTCATTCTAATAGGTGTGTAGTGGTATCTTGTTTTAATTTACATTTTCCTGATGACATATACTATGGAACATCTTTTCAAATGTGTATCTACCATCTGTGTATCTTGTATGCTGAGGAGTATGTTAAGGTCTTTTGCCCATTTTATAATAGAGTTACTTTCCTATCCTTGAGTTTAAAGAGTTCTTTGCAAATTTTAGATAAAAATCTTTTATTAGATGTATATTCTGAAAATATTTTTTCCCAGACTGTGGATGGACTTCTCATTATGTTGGCATTGCCTTTCACAGAACAGAAGCTGTTTTCCTTTTTTTAATTTTAATGAAGTCCAAATTATTATGTCTTTCCTTCATGGATCTGCCTTTGATATTGTATCTAAAAAGTCATGGCCTTTCCCAAGGTCATCTAGATTTTCCCCTATGATATCTTCTAAGAATTTTACAGTTTTGTTTTCTACACTTAAGATTGTGATTTATTCTGAGTTTTTTTTTTCCTTTGTGAAGGGTATAAGGTCTGTGTCTAAATTTTTTTGCATGTGATTGTCCAATTGCTTCAACATCATTTGTTGAAATAATATTTTTACTTTATTTTATTGCTTCTGCTCCTTTCTCGTAATTTTCTTTATAGACAAGCTTTCACTCTAAATAGATTGTAAAAGTAAGCTTTTTTAAAAATTGAAGTATAATTGCTTTATAATGTTCTGTTAGTTAAAGCTAAGTTTTTTGCTTCAAGTGACACAAAGGTTTTAAGATCATGACCTCTAAAATGAGCTTGGTTTTCCTTTGTGTTCTGACTCTCTCCTGTTGGCTTTGTTACTTTGGAAGCACTTGTTTTCTATGAAAATTTATATGTAAATAGGAATAACAGTAGTTACAACATCAGTTTGTTTTGTAAATTAAAAATTTTAAGTGCATTTTTTAAAATGCTGAATTAAGCCTAGAAGATAATGACTACCACCAAATGGTAGCTGTTATTCTTTCTTTGTATTTTTCAAGAAGTCCTATAATTCATAGAAAGAAAAGTGAAAGTGCAGTCGCTCAGTCATTTCCTACTCTTTGCTTCCCAATGGACTACCAGGAGGAGTCTACCAGGCTCCTCGGTCCAAGGGATTTTCCAGGCAAGAGTACTGAAGTGGGTTGCCATTTCCTTCTCCAGGGGATCTTCACCACCCAGGGATTAAACCCAGGTCTCCTGCATTATAGGCAGACACTTTACCATCTGAGCCACCAGGAAAGTCCATAGATATTAGATAAATATGCATTTTCTGTTTGTGTATACCCCAGAAACTTTAGTCTCTTTCTAGGAGCAGATGTATATTTATTATCATTACCAGTAAAAGTCACTTAGGCAAAAAATTTTTTCAATTTAAAATAAAAGCTAGTATAGGTATAAACATAGGGCTTATTTAGCTAAATGACTTTCAAGTTAGTTTATTGATACCATATAAACTAGGACAAAACTTGAGGTAAAGAAATACAATCAAATCAGTCTTACCGAGTATATATGTATGACTCTTTGTGACCCTATGGACTGTAACCTACTAGGCTTCTCCATCCATGGGATTTTCCAGGCAAGAGTACTGGAGTGGGTTGCCATTTCCTTCTCCAGGGGATGTTCCCAACCCAGGGATTGAACCCAAGTCTCCTGCATTGCAGGCAGACGCTTTACCCTCTGAGCCACCAAGGATACATATGTAGAGAGAGAACAAATTTTAATCATTATTTAATATACTTCCAATCATGAAACTGAAGTTTTAATAAAATAATTCATATAAGAATTAATTATTATGTTAATATAGACCCTATTGAGGGGTTTCTAATTTTTAGTTTATTTACAGAAAATACTGTGGTAATATTCTTTGCATTTTATTAGTCTCTTTCCTATCTCCAGACAAGTATTAGTGTTTCTTTGATCTCTTGTATTGATTAACATCATACACAGTGTGTTTAAATTTATATGTAATGGAATGTGAGTGGAGCAGGACAAGTAAACAAAAATAAAAACCTACATGGCATGGCATCAGAATTAGTAGCATAAATAAATTAAATATATTTTTTTTTCAGAAAATACATTTTTCTCAGGTGCCTAGGGGAAAAACGGGTCATGCATGCCATTTAATTTTTAAACCACTCTTAATGGACAAGAGGAATATATATTTTAAACAGATTAAATAGCTAAAGATATGTTTCTCATGAACTGATTAATCAAAGATGATTTAAGTGTCATTATAGAGCTAACTGAAAGCATTTAACTAGCCAAAAGATTGTTTAGAGGTGTTACCTAGGGAGATTAAAAATGAAATCAAACACATTTTAATTTGCATAGAAATAAAAACATGACTGCCACCAGTTCTTAAGTTTTTAAGAAAAATTCCTGATTTCTGTAGTTGCATTTTATGCCTAATGCATAATTACTGGTGTGAAGAGCCAAATGTTTCAAAGTTAAATGTTTGGTTCAATTGTTCTAAACTCCAAAGCAGAAATCAGGCATCATGTGTTCAGACCTTAGAATTCAACAAAATGTGACTCCGTGTTTAATATACAGAAATAATGTAAGCAACAACTTTGCAGTGGCTCACAGACAACACAAATACAGATTTAGGGTGATTAAACTGTGATATAAATTAGTAGATGGCAGCTAGTCTTTGCTAAATAATGTAATTATTTGGAGTCATGATGTGTCTTTATTTCAATGGCATGCCAAAGAGTGTGCTGCTAGGCTGTCTCATAAAATGTGAAGGAAATGTGATTTAAAATTAACAAAATAGCATCAGATGGAAAGCTTAGCTAAATTAATCCAATGAAAGAGGCCTAAGAGGAATATTTAGCTGTTCAGTAGAAGGAAGGAAAGATAAATAAAAGTGTCTCCATTTGCTGCAGTATTTTAGGATGCCTGAGACACAGAAGGGAATTAATACAGATTCATATGCTAACATGCCTTGCAGCCTGAGCAAATCAAAAGAAAAGACAGGAAATTATAAAGTTGGCAAAGGACAAAAAAGTTGTGAAAATAGGACTTAAAAGAAATGCTTTAAAAAGGATGCTCCCCAAATAACTAGAGGAGAATGGATTGAAAGGACAATGGGAGAAAGAGCTGTGCTGAACAGAATGGAGAAGTTTGAACATTGTGAGGACATTTTGGCTACACTTTCATTACATTTATGATGATGAGCCTATTGTGTGATTTTCCTCGGACTTTAAAATTTTGCAAATGTAAAGTTATATCTGCAGCCTACTTTGAGATAGATAGATGAGATTCAAACACAGCCAGATGAACTTAAGCTAGTAAGTTTATTCCTGAGGTCCTTGGTTTCCCTCAGATATAAAAAGTAAGAGAATTGGGCTGAAACATTCATTATTATTACCTTTTTCATCCAGCTTTATAATTCAGGGATTACAGAATATCTGGGAAAGCCTTCCCCTCACTATCTTAAAATGGGTAGTTTTGAAAGTGGTGGATGCTAGTGGGATTTCCAATTTTAGATCCCGTTTGGCTACTGAATTACTGTATTCCTCAGAGACTTTACAAAACTAAGTTTACAAACTGACTGAGCAAGGGGATGGTCAACTGGATGTGCCTCATTGTCTGCTGACTCTACGTCCTTATTAACTGTAACATAATTTCATGCCTAGATCAAGTCCTTTATGGAACTTAGGAGGTTTATCCTTATGTGTTGAATTTTCATATCCCTGACTATATGTTAACAAAAAGTATAGTTCACGTTACATTGAAAATCCAAGGGCTTCCTGGTGGTTCAGTGGTTAGGAATCCACCTGCCAATGCAGGGAACATAGGTTTGTTCCCTGGACTGGGAAGATCCCACAGTCCATGGGATAACTAAGCCCACACATCACAACTAGTGAGCCCACGTCCTAAAGTCTGCACACCGTAACTACTGAAGCCTGTGTTCCCTAGTACCCATGTTCTGCAACAAGAGAAGCTACTGAAATGATAAGCCCATGCACCATGACTAGAGTAGCTCCTGCTTGCTGCAACTAGAGAAAACCCGCACACAGCAAGGAAGACCTAGCTCAGCCCTAAATAAATAAATAAATAGATTTTTCAAAAAGAAAGAAAATAGGCAGTCATTTGAACATTGTGGATGCAGGATGCTAAACCATTAAGTGAACTGATTTATTTTATTATATTGATGTGAATTAAGACTCCATCTTTCAGTGTGTTGACAACAAATGGATTTATTCTAATACTTTTTATAGATATAAAGATGAAATTTGTACATGTCACTGTTTTCAGAAGAGCTTTTGTCTAACTGGAAAAAAAAATGAGGAACAAATAACATGTACAGTATGACAGTCTGCCTTTAGAGCCACAGATGGACACTATATTACAACAGAAAGCTAATCTGTTTAAGATTACACATGGCTTTGCAATCAAGCTTCCTGGAATGCTTTTCTATCATTTACTGTCTCTGTGACTGTGGACATGATGTCTAACTTCTCTAAACCTTAGCTTTAACCATCTACAAAATATGAATAAATGATAACCCCCATAGT
Organism: Madoqua kirkii; assembly: GCA_006408675.1. Classification (NCBI taxonomy): domain Eukaryota; kingdom Metazoa; phylum Chordata; class Mammalia; order Artiodactyla; family Bovidae; genus Madoqua; species Madoqua kirkii. Next base: position 12,803 of record SJYC01015351.1, read on the forward strand.
CATCATGTGAAAATTAAGTGGTATTGTGTCTAACATCTCAACACATCATCTGTCAATTGTAGGTAGGATATTACTGGATATTATTATAATTAGGTATGATAAGGCTCAGGTTCAACTATGGCAAGGGTATATTGCTGACTGAATTGGTTAATTTAATCTGAGAAAGAATGAAACTGTATGTTATTAAGTATACTGAAGAATCCCTGGAATACTCAAAGAACCGACTGTTGGATGACTCATAAAATAATTTGATTCTCTACTTAGAGAAATCATGGATGAAATACATCCTGTACTGAGGAAGGAAAGTCTATATCTATATCTTCAAAATGGCATCCAGTACGAAGCTAACTATGGGTTACGATAGCCGTACAGAAAAGCTGCGCCTCCCACATTCCTCACCTAAGAAATTTTCCATCTCCCCTTCAAGTGCCGGGTCAGTTACCTCCAACCTGCTGAGGCCTTTCTTTACTTCTGTGAGCTGCACCATCCTGTCTGTGGTGACACACGCCCCACTGCACTGGAGCCCTTGACCTGCCTGCTTCCCTCATGAGACTCTGAACTCATTCAGATTTACAAACCTAGAAACTTTCACATGGCCTGTCAAATTGGTTTGCAACTCTGCTTATAAATAAATGAGTAGCTTGACAAGTCACACTTGAGAATCAGATTTGTCAGTCTAAATCAGGAATTCTCCAACTCTGCTCTCAAGAGATCCAGATTTTTAGGGCACTCCTTGGATTGCTTGTGGCTGGAAAGTGGAGGGTGGAGGGTGTTGAGGGGGCCTCTGATTCTCTCTCCAGGACATTATCCGGATTTGTTCACTTTTACCTGTTTCATTAAATGAGCTTGTGTGTAAATTTCATTTGGAAATTTTTTAAAACTCTATAGTGGATTTTTTTTTTACAAAAATAAAGGAAATAGGGAAATAGTGATTTTTAAAAATGCTCTGACAGCCTCGCTCTTCATTTTGAAAATACTAATGAGACTAACTCCCATTTAGTTTGTTTTTTCTTTTTTCAACTGTATCATAATTTCTACCAAGACAAAAATTCTGTTTCTATTTCTATGTATGTACTTCTCCTTGTCGCCACTGGTATCTCTAAGAAGGTGTAGCTGTAGCAAACAGCTTAACAAACCAGTCAAGCAACCATTTTCTTTACCTAGGGAGCATTATACTTTAAGCCTATCAAGTCAGCACTTCTTTCTTCCAAAGTCAAACCAAGAACAAAAGGTGATTTGTATACATTGTGCTAATAACTGACCTATTCTGTCTTTAAAATTATTGCTGCTGAATATTTATGAAAATTTTGGAAGATATAAATGTCACTAAGAAATTAGAAGCAAGCACATAAGCAAGTTGACACCATTTGAAGGCTAATTGTATTCATATTTTCAAAACTAATTGACCTGAGCATTGAGATAAGATGAGGAGCTGAGCGTGTTGGTATAGAAAGCAGAGTTTTTAGAGGAAAGAAAATGAGACAGATTTTCTATTTTTTAAATGATTTGTTTGCTCCAAAGCAGAATTTCTCTGCTGCTATTGAACAGTCTCAGCTTTACTTGGGAACAGAGTGAATTTGCAAAAATGCAAATTGCTCAACTCTGCTTCATGCCTATGGACTCAAAATCTTGAATGCAACCCTGGGATTGTGCATTTTTCCACAGCGTTCTTAGGTACATAATCATGCATGATCTTGAAATCTTACGCACAATAATGTTATGCATGATAGTGAAAGCTACTGATCTAGCCTATGAATTCTTAGCAACTCTACAATGAAGCTTATATGCATTTTCAGTGATAGCGTCTCATACAAGAATTTATAGGATGCTATTTATTTCTGGAGCTTCTTTGCCACATTTACTCTTGGCTTAAATCCACATGATATTATTACCCATCATTAACACATTTTAAATGGGAACTAAAGCAACGGTAGTCTAAGCAAGACAGTAGTGTAAAATAAAACAGTGCATACCCAGCTGGACAGGTTGGGTTTAAAGGCAGGCTTTACATCTTTAATGACCTGGAGCTTTTTCAGACCACAGCAGGCACATGGTTCTATAAGCATTGTGCTAGAGGGTCAGTGCTCCAGGCCAATGGAGGCCAGTGGGGATCAAGGAAAGAAGACTGGATGGCAAGAGGGAAAAAATAGGGCAAGACTGATGCGGGCACACATAGGATTTTAGCTTGTTACATCTCTGCGTGACATAGGCAAGAGTATCAGATGGCTCTTGACATCTTCAGCATGTATTCCCTTGGAAAGGCTCACCTTAACAAGGCTCTCAGGAGTTGAGTATGAACAGTTTAAAATTTTATTACAAAGAAGCACACAGAAGGGAGATTGTAATAAGCCTGGCATTATGCAGACTGTCATTCTTCCTTAAACATGGGAACATATGGTTCATTTGCCTATTTGATACTCATGTTACCTGATGTACTAAGCAGTATTACATTAGGTAGCTGATGATACAAAATAAAATTAGATTTGTTTGCTTACTTGTTCCATTCAGAAGCTCTACAAGGAGTAAGGGATAGGAAAGCCTGCTTACCAGTTGCTACATTTTGGCTAAAGTTGTATTTTTAAAAATGTGCATGGAGGGGATATTTTAAGAATGAATGATTAGGAATAAAAATTTAAAAGAAAGGAGGAATAATGGTGATTTAGAAAGCAGTTACTGAAAGATACATGCATACTATGTGCTTAGTCACTCAGCCATTTCCAACTCTTTGCCATCCCATGGACTGTAACCTGCCAGGCTTCTCTGTCCATGGAACTTTCCAGACATGAATATTGGAGTAGGTAGCCATTCCTTTTTCCTGGGAATCTTCCTCACCCAGAGATCAAACCCATGTCTCTTACATCTGCATAGGCAGACAAATTTTTAACAATGTGCCACTGGAGAAGATATATAGAAAAGGGTCATAAAGGGAGGGATCATCATGTATGTGGCTTCCTTACAATCAGGCAGGCAGACTCCCACAGACTGATTTACAAGCTAAGATGCTTGTGACAAGGCTCCAAGGAGAAAGTGGAGTGACAACAAAGTGTTGGGCAACAGGTTCTGTCACTGTTTGTAACTCTGGAACTATTTTGTCCTTCCTGGTGGCTTAGCAAGAAAAAGAAGGAAAACAGACTCACTTTTAATTCTGTTCCTTTTCTATGTCACTATGCTAAGGACTTTCAAATAGGTTTTCCCAAGGGCACCTTTTTACCCATGAAGAGAAGAAAGATCAAGTGACTTGCTCAATAATGATCAATTCTTTCTTGGCACAGAGAATGGCATCTCATCCTTCTTCCTCCTCATCTCCTTTCTCTCATTTCTGCTTCCCCTCTCACTCCTTCCTTGACCTCTTTCAGCTCTCCTCAGACTCCTAAAAATCTCTGTTGTGTCTAGGAAAGAGGTCTTAGGAGTTGAAGTGTCATGCAGATGAAAACGGAGTGGGCCTATCAGATTGCAGCAAAGCTAGTGAAAAAGCATCACTACTAGATACCATACCAATTTATGGGTTCATACCTTGTCATGGGATGCAGGCATTTTGTGAAATGCTCAGAGCCATGAAGATTTTAATGATACAAAATCCATGATCTCGTAAGATCTTTTTGAAGTATGTGTGTGGTATATACATATACATACATGCACATACACACATATGTATCTGAGTGGAAAGAGATCATGAAATTGGTTCCAAAAGTCCCAATGGTCCTCTTGTTTTAAGTCTATGGCCTGTGACCACATCCTGATATGAGTTGTTCAGGGGTAGGGGCAGAATCTCTAAGTCTGAATGAGTTTGATTTCCTCTGAATTTCAAAGTATCCTTCATATTCAGCTTTTTGAGATTATCAGGGTAAAACTAGTACAAACGTAACTGTATACTCTGTGGCTGAAGGTATATTCAGATACATTTTAGAAATGTATCTGAATATGAAAAAAAAACTGTGCTTTGTTTTTTTGAAAAATATGAAAAGCATGTTTACTGACTAGCTTATGGACATGCTTAAAATAGTTATTTTCATTATAATGGCAATTTAACATATAGCTGGATTTTACTTCATCTTATGAAATGAGAGAGCAATATAGTAGATGATTTTAGGAAAATGAAGAAACAGGATGGTGTGTAACTTATTAATTCAATTATTATTCTTTTGATAATAGGGAAAAATTCAGTCCATCTCTTTGTTTTTGTTGCTCAGAGAGTGTATATCCACTCTGACAAAATCTCAAGTGATTTAGGCATCTTTTTGTATGCTGCCTGTCACAGGACAACTTTAAGCTGTTGGTCCAGAAAGTTCACGTTTCCTGCATCTTCTATTAAATTCAAGAAGTGATCCCTGCACAGGTAGCCAGCAGTCACTGGGGATAAGGAGATAAATCTAGGCCTTTGATTTCTGTCAGTTCACTTGCTAAGTGGATCCACAAGGCAAAAAAGAAGTGATTAATCAAACTTAGCAGATGTGGAATTGATTCCCTCAGTTGCCTCAGAATGCCTTGCAGAGATAAGCTTCATCTGTATTCATCTTGACTTCCTGTGGTGAAGTCTCTGGTTTTTCCCTTGGCTGGTGGAGGTAAGAATGTGTAACTTGGATTTGCATAAAGGTTGGAATAACAGCAATACATGCAGCCAATGGTAACAGAGTAGACAGATCATCCATCCTTTTCACTCATTCTGTGTCGTTTGAGTCACACATCTCCAAGAGTGAGACAACTATTATTTTCTCCAATTTTTTTTAAATGAATTAACTGAGGACCAGTTAAATTAAAGGACTTACTAGAATTACCAGCTAAGTGAGAAGTAGAGTTCAGAACAGAAATCAGATCTTCTGACTCCCAATAATTGAAAAGGAAAACACTTTCTTAAGGAGGGATATTATGCATCATGTAGTTGACTACTTAAAACTTATTCACAGCACCTAGCATAGAATTTGAGGTATAATTGTTGTGTATTAAATACTTACAGGATGAATGAATGAACACATTTTGGGCCTATTAATTATTAAATACATTTTTGGTTTAACTGAAAAAAAATCTCTTAATTCAGGTAGACACAAAACAAAGTGAATTTTAGCTTTCATTCATTTAGCAAAGTAGAAAATATGCGTTGGACATCTGTTGTGTTCCAGGTTTCTGCTGGGTGCTAGGTCCATAATGGTGAGTAATGAATGGTGCCTAGTACTCAGTGATGCTTAAGTCTAGATACCAGGGACCTCTATAATCTCTGAATCCATCCAACCAGGTCACTTTAGTTAATTTGACAACTCACAGCAATCACCAAGTTTGGCACAATCATTCGGTCACCTGAACAAACTAGCAAAGCAGGTGCAAAATTTTGAGTATGATAGAATCTGCAATTTCAACCTTCCAGGTTAATGTTTTGCATTGATTTCTAAAATAGAATCTCTGCCCTGGCAGTCACTATGTGAGTAGCATGTCAAGTATTTCTGTTAATGTTTTTAAAAATTATTTCATTTTAAATAAATACAAGAACAGTGACCTTAATTTTTTTTAAAAAAAAAGAGTAAGCTAGTGATTTTACTTAAGGTCAGGCCCCTTATCAATGATAGAACTGGAACCCTATTTTTTGATTCCCAGCAAGGGGCTCTTAATAATACACTCCAGTTTCTTGCTGAGGAATATACCATTGCTTCTCTTCAAGTTTGACGCTGTTTCTAAATGATTGGTAGCTCCAGAAAGAATGAGGTAGATAGAGTATGACTATACATTTCTAGCAGGAAATCAGGCAGCCTTAGGGTTCTGCCTATTTTTAGTTGGAAGAAAACTTTTCTTCTCTGACAGCTAGCCATAAATAGAGACACTGTTAAAGATGGAACTCTTAAAATAGTCAAGACTTCAAATGTGACACATAGGCCAATAAGAAATACAAGCCATATTCAGAAATGTTGCTTGATCTGAATTATCAACACATGAAATTCAGTAAAAATCATGTGACAGTAGGCTTCAAAAAATAAATAGTTTGAGTGTGTTCTCCATTATTTGTAGAAAGGAAAAGTTCTGGAAACAGAGAAGGCGCATTGGGCATCACGTCTAAGCTTTACATTAGTTGTAAGCTGTATGCTGTTTGATTCATGTAATACTGGAAGAAATTTTCAAAAAATATATATTGCCACCATTTTCTTCTAAAGTAAGCCACAGAGTAAGGTTACTTTGGATAGATTTCTTAGAATCTTTTCAGTCATCTCTAGATAGATAGCTACACTTTATTGGGAGCAAATGTAGCAACAGTGAAATTTCAAAGTAGACAGGATGGTATAGAAGTTTTAAAACAGACTAAAAACATGCATTTCCCCATATAGGTATTTCCAAGGTCAAGAACTAAAAACTGTTCCTACTTGAAGTCATTTAAACTGTTTTCTATATCTGACTCTTTTAATCTTCCTGTGTATACAGTTATATCATGCTTTAACAAAAGTATGAAAGGATAGGAATTATGTATATTATTTAGATATAATATTCAAGCTGATGTGGCATTAAAAAAGTATATACTAAGATTTATTATTCTGAGTTTGAGTTTGTGATCTGGTCCTATAAAATTTGGAAAATGGACTAGGTCTCTATCTCCTAGTGTAATTAATTCTATTAGGTTTGGAAATTATGGCTAAGCCTGTGGTACACACTTATTAATATAGAGACACACATGTGAGCACACTCAGTGTTCAAATGTATACACAGACTATAAGTCAAATAACTTGTATTCATATATTGCAAATGTTATAAGAAATAGTGTGTGACATTAGATACTCTTTTAATATTCTCCTCACCAAAGTATCCTTGCACTGTGGTAGCTATTTACAAGCTAAATGCAGTTACTTTGCTAAGACCTAGGATTTGTCCTGGCCTCGCTGATTTGAGAAGGAGAAAAGATCATGGGGAAAAGATTCAGTTACCCTCTGATGGTTCAGATCAAACCTATAGGAGTAAAAATCAAGCTTAGACCTGAACGGACTTGAAGAGACCACTTTGCTCTCTGTTGTCTTTTAGGAAGATATGATGCTTCTAATCCATTTTACATATAGAAGCCTAACAAGGACATGTGACTTACTCCAAATTATGGTACATTTAGAACTGAACAGAGGCTGAGCTATGTCTTCATTGTACCATACCACCTCTACAGTAGTAAATAGTTAATGCCCTTTCTTTCCTCCTCCTCCTTTCCTTCCTCCCTTCTTTCTTTTCTTTTTTAAAAATATTTTTCTATTGGAATATAATTGCTTTCCTGTGTTGTGTTAGTTTCTGCTGTACAGCAGTATGAATGTGAATCATCCAGAAGTAAACATATATCCCCTCCTTCTTAACCTCTCTCCCAACCCCACATTCCACCTGAACTAGGCTCCTTGTGCTACGCAGCAGCTTTCCACTGCGTGCCTGTTTTACACACGGTAGCGTATCTATGCCACTGCTCCTCTCTGAATCCATCCCCCATCTGCTTCCCCTGCAGTGTCCACAGTCCATTCTCTATGTCTGTATCTCCTTTTCTTCCCTGGAAGTTCCTTCATCTGTACCATCTGTACCAATTTTTTATAGATTCTGCATGTATGATTAATATACGATGTTCATTTTTCTTTTTGTGACTTCATTCTGATTTTTACCTGCAGCCTGTTTGAAAATCTCTATGTTAAGACTACAGAAAGGCCATCGAGTCAACACCAATAGAAGCATAGGCGCTGCATTTCTCAATAAGCTACATGACGTCTTGGTCTTAATGAAATCAGTCTTCTCAGAAGACAATAGAAACAAGGACAGGAAAGGAAGCCTGCAGAGACACAAAGTCTCACAGAGCTGGCTGTGTGTGACCTTTGCAAAATACTGCTTAAGGTCATCTATACCTGGCAGAGATACACATCTGTAATTGCTGTACTCTACTGGGGCTTGATTTTTTTCAACTTTTTAGGATGCATATCCTGAAGATAATTTTGTTTGTTTTCTTTTGTTGAAACATGTAAATGAAATTCTAAAGCAGCAAGTGAATACAGTCATGAAAGATGTACATAAAAATCACATGGACCATTCTTTTAATCCCAGTTGAACCTGATTTAACTATTAGTAACTGTTCTGGGGTCAAAAACCTTCCAAATTCATCCTCTATACAAATAAAACATAAATCTGAAAAGCTGTTTTAAAAATCAGTTTCCCTTGTACCCTACAAAGCTTTCTCTCTCTCTCATTTTCTTACCTTCATCCAAATCTTCTCCCTTTTTTTTTTTCCTTGCTTCCCAACACCGTTACTTGCATTCAGATCTTTAAAGGTTATGGACGGTAAACAGTAGTCATTCTTGCTCTTTAGGTGAAAACTTACAGTCACTTTAGTAAATGAAGCAGAGCTAATCAGTTTATCCCAATGCTCAGTACAGAGCCTGTGTTTGAGGTTATGAGATTCTCTTGAGTTTTCCTGTTCTACAGCAATGCATTTAAACTTCGATTAGGATTGAGGAGTGAAAGAGAAAACATTTAAAGAGGATGCACATCCAGATTTTTGGGAGTGCTTGTGGCAGTCTCCCAGGTACTATAGAAGGGGAGGATACCAACTGGGGCGGGCACCAGCTTTCCTTTCGCCTTTTTCACCTTTTTTTTCATAGTATCTGTTCTTAAGTGTTGAGGCATTTCCTCCCAGAACAGCCATTCTGTGAAGCTGGTAATGTCTCACATATTCATCATTTTGGAAACATTCATTCATTCTGCAGATATTTACTGAATTTAGGTTCTATGCCAAGGCACAGGGCATACAAGAATGAATTTGACAGGATCCCTATCTGGGAAAAGCTTCAGTTCTGGGCTACAGAGTCCCTGGGAGACAGAAGAGGAAAAGAAAGAATGCCTTTGAAAGAGCTTTTTCTTGTCAGGAGAGAGTGTGCAAGGCCTCAGTGAGAGATATAACAGTTGAGAGCATTCTACACAATCAACACTGCTTATTTGCTTGTTTTAACCAAAGAGGAGAGTGAATGAGTTGGCTTAAAGCTCAACATTCAGCAAACGAAGATCATGGCATTCAGTCCCATCATTTCATGGGAAATAGATGGGGAAACAGTGGAAACAGTGTCAGACTTTATTCTGGGGAGCTCCAAAATCACTGCAGATGGTGATTGCAGCCATGAAATTAAAAGACGCTTACTCCTTGGAAGGAAAGTTATGACCAACCTAGATAACATATTAAAAAGTAGAAACATTACTTTGCCAACAAAGGTCCATCTAGTCAAGGCTATGGTTTTTCCAGTGGTCATGTATGGATGTGAGAGTTGGACTATAAAGAAAGCTGAGCACCGAAGAATTGATGCTTTTAAACTGTGATGTTGGAGAAGACTCTTGAGAGTCCCTTGGACTGCAAGGAGATACAACCAGTCCATTCGAAAGATCAGCCCTGGGTGTTCATTGGAAGGAATGATGCTAAAGCTGAAACTCCAATACTTTGGCCACCTCATGTGAAGAGTTAAATCACTGGAAAAGACCCTGATGCTGGGAGGGATTGGGGGCAGGAGGAGAAGGGGACAACAGAGGATGAGATGGCTGGATGGCATCACTGACTAGATGGATGTGAGTCTGAGTGAACTCTGGGAGTTGGTGATGGACAGGGAGGCCTGGCGTGCTGCGATTCGTGGGGTTTTAGAGTTGGACACAACTGAGTGACTGAACTGAACTGAACCTACTTTGCTTTCTTCCTGACCACAAATGCAGTCTGAGATCAGAAATGGCAAAACGGTGCCCCTTTAACCAACCCATGGATGTTTTTCTGGCCCAGAAGTTTCAATGCCAAAATGTAGATTTCTAGCTTTTCCTGAAATGTTAAAAGTTCTACTCATAAAACAACATTTGCCTGAATTCAGACTTGTTACTATACCTTTTAGGTGTAGAACTCACTCTCACTTCCTCACAGGCTTTTGAGATTGACAGATTGCCGTGCTTTGTCATAACAATTGAGCTGTCTTTTCTTTTACCTGGTGTATCTTGTTATTTATGTTACCTGCCCAGTATGTATATGAGTTTGTGGCACATGTGATGCTGGAGAAGTTCCCATAAAACCATTTTCATACCATCAGTTTGTGGCTATTTCATAGTAGCACCCTATTGTGTATCTGACCACATAGAAACACACGTGGGTCCTTACATTAATTAGAGTTGGAACTTTAGTCAAATCAACTCTGAATATACAAGGTTCTACAGCACAATGGAATGAAATCTGTTATAAGTAAAGAAAAACACCTGTTTTGTGCTGTCAAAACTCTCCCAGACAACTTGCCAGTGCTGATCTGGGATTTCTCAATCACATCCATAATAGGAGGAAACCTCTCTTCTTTCTCTACGGGAACCTCTCTACATTTTTTTTTTTCATGTGGTGAATTCATTTTGTCATGGAGTGAACACCTGTGTGACTATTTAAAAACCACAACACCAGGTGTGTGAGTATGAATGTCTCTCTCCTTTGTGTAATGCTCTTCTCACTGATTTCTCAGCAGGCTAGGTCAGGAAAAAGGCTTCAAACTGAATATAGAAAAAAGTCTTAAAGGATTTCTTAAAATATATCTATTACAAGCATATGCACTGAAAATATTGCAGTCAAATTATGCAACAGTTCATAGCCTTGTAAATTCCTTTTGTTTATACCATCATGTGAAAATGTTCAGATATACAGATACACAGTTGCAAGCTTACTGTAAGAGAGAGAATTTTAGAAAACCTAGTAAACTCTAAAATTTGGAAGATATTATATTATATAAATATTTAAAATATTAAAACAAATGAGATTTTTTTTACCGTTTGCTTTGTCTCAGGCTCTCTATTCCTCTTTTCCAGGAAATAGTGGCCCTGGGGAAAGCATTTGGTTTGCATTCGATCACAATATCCCCACCAACTTGAACAACTGAATATTTTTTAAGGGGATTTCCAGAGAAATCAGGAGCTGAGGCTAAAAACAAAATCACAGAATTATTCAATTACTCATCTAATCAACATGTTGTAACCAAAGAACTGATGCAGTATCCTAGATAGAATCTAATATCTGTAAAAAACAAAACAGTACAAGACACAACTCTTTTTGAAGCTACTTTGCTCAAGGTGTTTGGGAGCTAATTGTGGACTTGGCATTTTGGAGTCTCTGTTTCCATTTGTAAAATGAAAATGGCAATAGATATTACCTCGTCAGTTAGTCTGGGTCTTGAACGAGGTAACATTCAGTAAAGAAGGTTAAGTACCAACTGGCACAAATTATTTGCTCAGTAAGCATAAATTATTTTTGTTTTGTAATGGTCATTGAGAACAAAAGCAAGCTACAGTTAGAGAGGAAGCAAGTTACAAAAGATCACTTTTTTTATAGTATTTATAATAAAGAGGGTGAAGATGGTTTCACGAGAGAGAGGGAGAGAGAGAGCGCACACAATGAAATACCTTTTCAATAAATCAAAAGCAGTATATTATTATTTCAGGTTTCTGTAGGCATACCATTAACTGGAAAAAATGGAAATAGTCTGCCTTCAGTTGAAGCAGACAAGCTGAGTAGAAACTTTAACAACAACAACAGAGGGAAAAAAGAAAACAGTCTTTGTCAGTTTCAACTCTGTCCTCATTAAATAAATCTTGAACAAATAGCAATTCATAAGGGTAATAAATAATTAGACTGCCTGGGGATACATCCAAGTCTTCCTAGCTGCCTGCCTGTGGGAACCTATGTGTCCAGTTCCCATTCCTAGCGTAAAGTCTATATGAATTTTTTCAGATATGCCATGTTGTCTTGTACGGCTTCTCCGTCCTTCCACTGACCTATACATGCTTTTTATTCTGATACATGTTTAAAGAGAAGGTCTTCAATTTAAGTTATATTCAGCTGATAACACCTACTCAATTCTTGACTGTAATAGTCACAATATTTTAAAATTCAGCGCTTTTTTCCCCCTCTCTAGAACTATAGGTCCTATAAAGATCATTTTGATATTGATAGTTCTGTTCTCAGGGTTTAATACACAGTAAGTATTCAATAAATGATGATTGAATGAAGAAACAAATGAATCAATGTCCATCACCCATAGACTTATGAAACTTTGCTGTTTTACTTGATTCTTCCTCTCATCTCTTGTGTTTATGTTATTAAGGAAGTCTCAGGATGAAAGACATCACTGAGTCATTTATGGTGACAACCCCACTGGCTGACTGTCTCAGAATATCATCTTCAAACTGCTCTGTCTCAACATTTTCCACTACAGGGGCTTATTTCCCAGCTTCCCATGAGGTCTGAGTGGACACGTGGCAGGGTTCTAGCTAATTACATAAAAGGAGTTTGGTGTAAAGAGGCAGGGAAATTTTGCTTTTCTAATGATAGGGGCTGTCCCCTCTGTCTTCTTTGGATTTCAGTATGGACTTGATTTCTGTAGCTACAGCACTCATCCTGGAGCCAGGAGGCTACAACCACGAGGAAAAAGTTTAAAGATCATCACGTCACAGTGCTCTTGCTCAGCTACCCACCCACCCCCCACCCCCCACGAAGTCCTTGTGCATGTGTGTGTGCTAAGTTGCTTCAGTCATGTCTGACCCTTTGGGACCCCATGGACTGTAGTCTGCCAGGCTTCTCTGTCTATGGGATACTCCAAGCAACAATACTGGAGGGTCTGTCCTGCCCTCCTCTAGGGGCTCCTCCTGACCCTTGGATTGAACCCGCATTGGCAGAGAGATCCTTTAACACTAAGCCACCTAGAAAGTCTGAAGTTCTTGTTGAAATAAAATACCTCCTTGTTTAAGCTGTAAATTGCAATTTTTCTTTTCTTATTTGTAGCTGAAAAAATTTCTAATAGATGCTTTTTCAGTTGTATTCATGTTGGGATCTCATGTTGGGATCAACTTCTGGGGAGCCACCTCTGGTTTGGTTTCACCCAGTAGTGGGTTCCTCCAAGCCCTGATGTGTTACCACATCACCCAAAGCTGAGTAATAGTTCTCACTTTGCATATTTTAGAAGCTAATTTAGACATTTCTCATTATTTCAAGGAAAAGCAATTTCTAATTTACAGAAAAATTGGATTCATATTACATATAATCATAGCTTGCTAAAATGTCAACTTGAATTTTTTGGCTATAAATGAATGACTTACCTAATACTCTCAGTTCTGCATTTGCATAAATTATCTGATATTTGTTTTCTGCAGCACATTGGTAGATACCAGAATCTGACACATTCAGCATAGTTATGATGAGTGTCCCATTTTCTATTTGAATTCTTTCCTAATAAAAGAAAAGTCACATAAAATGCTAGTGTGTTCATGTAAGCATGCTCTTAACATTTGTGCATATCTATGAGCTGTTGGGGTATGAGAACTGTTGCTTATGAAACTGAAATTAATATACTTCAAGATTCTGGGCAGTTTTCTGGACTTTAAAAAACAATGGAAATGTTCTTAACATAATTTTAGTGGTTAGTTTATTTTATGTTACCTGATTTCCTTTAAAATCGGCAGTTTTCTTCATAGAAGGTATGAGATGTTTAGATGAGAGCACTGACTCAATGGACATGAATATGAGTAAATTCTGGGAGCTGGTGATGGACAGGGAGGCCTGCCTGGTGCAGTCCGTGGAGTCTCAGAGTTAGACACAACTGAACTACCTTTCTTTTATGCGGTATATAAAATAATTAGGAATACACTACCATTTCAGTTTTTTCAGAAAGCATAGTCAACAATAATGTTAGACATGGATAGAGTGACTAGCAAATTTCCATGGTTTTCCATCATAAAGTCTTAAAAATTAAAATATGATGATTCAATAATTTTCTAATTGAGTACCTAAGTTGAAGGAGCTAAATTCTTTTCTGCAGTGTACTATGAAGTATGTTTAAACATACTTAAACACACAAAGTCTGTTGCAAAGTCCCATTTTGGGTACAGTTTTGACTGTATAGAACAAAATAGTTTAATGAGATAAATATAACTTTAAATATTTCATGGTACCTATCACCATCCTCTAAAGATAGTAAAAATAGGCTGGAGGACACGTGGGAATGTTGTTTGCAAAAGGGATGAAGGAATTAAAGTCCAATAAAGCTGAAACAAAGAACGGCATTCTATTCAGGTTATAAACAACAGATGTTCTTTGTGTCTCTAACTGAGCCTGTAAGTGCAAAGTAGAGTGGTGAGCTGGCACAATTATTAGGCTAATTTGATGGGGAAAATAAACTTGTCCCATTTTCTATATGTTGTAAAGTGTGCTTTAATTTGAAAAATGTGAATAACTGCCTCAGTTTTCCACTTTTCTAAGTTTAGAAACAGCTATTAGCTTTCATAAAAACCAAGTTTCTGGATGATGACTGAGAGCTTGGGTTCTGAAATCAGGCAGATTATGCTTAGAATATCAATGCTAACACTTACTAGCTGCTTTAACACTTACTTACTTGGACAAATAGACGTAAGCCCCCTGAAACAATTTTTTTACACTATACAAATAATAACCATATCTTTCTCATAAAATCGTCATGAGTATGCCATTAGATAATGTGTGGAAAATATTTAACAAAGGGCCTGGTGCCTAAGAGAGTTCAGTGAATGTTGTTGATGATAATGATATCATTTGAATACAGATCAATCCCTGACTAAGTGCAACTTTGTACACGTTGTGTTCTCTACCCATAAATTTCTCATTTGAATAATAGGAATAATTGTAATAGTCATTTTGAGTTTAAGTATTAAATAAATTAAGATATGTAAAGATTATACTACATTTCCTGGCACCCACTAAACATTCCAGAACATTCATTGTTGCTGTTAGTAATAAAATTTCCCTAGCAGAGTAGGTGGAAGTTTAATAGCTTTAACCATAGCTACTTACCTCCGGATTGAGGCGTTCACCATTCTTTAACCAGGTGTACCAAGGATCTGGCTTTCCACTGGCTTTGCATTCCCAAAATAAGCTGTCATAGATAGACAAGTATGTATTTTGGATTTTTTGTTCCCATTCTGGAGGGGCTGTTTCAAAAAGAGGCAAGAGCAACTATTTAGCAAATCAGTTAGCCAAAACATTATGCTGCATTTCAAGGACTATAGAAATCAGGAGGTCAGTTACCTGGGTCTAGTAATACTGTACTCATGATTTGAGGGAGGAGAAATGCAGGACCCCCAAAGTGGGACAATAGAAACTCTGTTGTAAATATCAGTGGACCTTTTGCATAAGACTGATATTTGCCATCTATCACTTTGCTACACCTGTATAACAATTTTGGAGCTGTGGGAACAGGCTAAAGTATAGTTCCATATTAGATATTAGTATATAGGTCAAGTTAGAAAACGTATATCAAATCTGAACCCTCTGTGGGCAAAAGGCCATTAACTATATTTAGATTGAACTAACTAAAATAATTGTATCTATATCCAATATAATTTCAATTCAATAGTTTGAAGCATAAATCAGATATCAGCCTCATCACATTTTAGTAGGTTTTAATCAAGTTGTTTTTCCCTATGTATAAGTCTTGACAGGGAATGATAACTTTTAGAGTTGTATGTAGGTTAAGCATATAACTTTAATTCTAGGCATGAGTTTTCCAAACTTTATTTTCTAATCTGAGAAAGTTCAACATAGCTCTGAAGCAAAAAGCAACTGATATAATTGATGCTGAAAAGCTATTTAAGTATAAGGTAGTATTATCCTTACTAACATTCATGGAAACAAGTGTGTATAAAATAAATTCTTTGAAATTATTATTTCTTCTATAATGATCATAGAAAACTCTCTGGATTTGCCATTTAATCCCTCATCTTTGTTTAGGTCTGTCTAGATATGTTGGAGTGGATGAGCTTCCTGTATAATTGTACTTAATTCTCCCTCCAAACTTTTGTAGAGGATTTTTTGAATAGGTGTTCAGTTCAGTTCAGTTCAGCTCAGTCGCTCAGTCGTGTCTCACTCTTTGTGACCCCATGGACTGCAGCCCGCCAGGCTTCTCTGTCCATGGAGATTCTCCGGGCA
>SJYC01015352.1:0-11897 GCA_006408675.1 Madoqua kirkii
TCCATCGAGTCAGTGATGCCATCCAGCCATCTCATCCTCTGTCATCCCCTTCTCGTCCTGCCCCCAGTCCCTCCCAGCATCAAAGTCTTTTCCAATGAGTCAACTCTTCACGTTAGATGGCCAAAGTACTGGAGTTTCAGCTTTAGTATCAGTACTTCCAAAGAAATCCCAGGGTTGATCTTCAGAATGGACTGGTTGGATCTCCTTGCAGTCCAAGGGACTCTCAAGAGTATAGATGTTAGGTAACCTTATCAAGAAGTTGCTGATCAGTTGCTTGGTTTTGTTTATCTCTTTGAGACTCCATGGACTACAGCACTCCATACTTCTCTGTCCTTCTCTAGCTCCCAGAATTTGTTCAAATTTATGTCCATTGAGTTGGTGATGCTATCTATTCATCTCATCCTCTGATGCCTTCTTCTCCTTCTGCCTTCAGTCTTTTGAGAAAGACTTACAATGAGACATAGATTCATGTCAATGTATGGCAGAACCAATGCAGTGCTGTGAAATGGAATAAGCATTAAACAAAAAATAAAAATTAAAAATAAATAAATAAATAAAAAAGTATAAGCAAGTTTAAAAAGAAAAAAAGAAAATAGAGAAGCCTGATTTTGTACACAGAACGTAGTCACATGTTTGTGTTTGTTTAGGAGAGCTGGCCAAAGGTAAGGTCTCAGGAAAAGGGAGAATCAACAAGGAAAGAGAGTCAATGCAAGAATGAGTTATTGAGTTGACCACCAAGTGGTGCTAGTGGTAAAGACCCTGCATACCAATGCAGGAGACATCAGATGTGGGTTCAATCCCTTGGTTGGGAAGATTCCCAGGAGGAGGGCATGACAACCCACTCAGTATTCTTGCCTGGAGAATTCCATGAACAGAGGAGCCTGGTGGGCTAGGGTCCATAGGTTCACAGAGTCAGACACAACTGAGCATGCAGAGATGATTGTTACCCATCCTCTGTGAATGTATAAGGAATCTCTATAACTGCCTGCCCAGGAAAGAAAGAGGAAACATTTATTCATTGGCTCTTGTCCACAGTCATTCAGGGCAATGTAGGTATTAACTGGAGAAGGCAATGGCAACACACTCCAGTACTCTTGCCTGGAAAATCCCATGGACGGAGGAGCCTAGTAGGCTACATACAGTCCATGCAGTCATGAAGAGTCGGAAACGACTTGAGTGACTTCACTTTCACTTTTCACTTTCATGCACTGGAGAAGGAAATGACAACCCACTCTGGTATTTTTGCCTGGAGAGTCCCAGGGACAGGACTGATGGGCTGCCGTCTATGGGGTCACACAGAGTCAGGCACGACTGACGTGACTTAGCAGCAGCAGCAGGTATTAACTATTAGCACATTCAGGTTGTGTGTACTTAAATTTTGAGTAGGTTCTAGAAGGGGCCGAAGAAAACTGGAGCAGGAAACAAGATGGCCTGTTGTGCCACCTGAGATAAGACTCTGACAGGCTACACCTGCAAAATACAGTGGCAGAGGAGGTCACTGCAGCAGCGGTTGGAGTAAGTGGTGCTGAGAGTCTTTGAAATGATATACAAGTATATCCGACTTTCAAGGTTTTTCCCCTGTAACTTCTTGCGCTAAAAGAGAAGTTCCTTCGGGAGCTAGTCGAGGAGAAGAAGGAATCATGATGTCCCATTGTGGTGAAAAGTAAGCCAAGATGATCTCCTATGGAAATCAGGGCAATCTCCAGTTACATGACAGGCTTTTCACAACCTTGAGGGATAATGGATGGCAACACTTAGAAGAACTGAGTGTATTGATTAAACTGAATCATGTTTCTATTTAATATTTTTAAAATTTATAGTTAGCAGATACGTGTTTAGAAATTGCCCTATTATACATTTGATCTGGGAGGAAAAATGAACACACACATAAAATCCACATAGCTTACAGGAGTTTCAGATATATATATGGTTTGTTGCTTAGTGCAATAGCTGTAACTTTAAGCCTTATTTGTTTTTTTATGTGTACATTTTTTGGATGCTTAGGATTCCAAAGAATAAACTTTTAAGTCTTCGACTACATGTAGGTCCAACTAAGTCAGAACTACCTGAAAAAAAAAAAAAAAAGTACTTCAAGTCTACCATATAGGCTTGGGTATTGTTACTTATTTCCCCCTCTTAATGGCTGTGTAATTGACTTAACTCCTCTGAATGTGCTCCATTATTTATAATGATAAGAATACTTTATAAATATATTTTGGAGGTTGTGTATTTGTGCTCAGTCACTCAATCACGTCCAACTCTTTGTGACCCCATGGACTCTAGCCTGCCAGGCTACTCCATCCATGGAATTCTCCAGGCAAGAATACTGGAGTGGGTTGCCAGAGGAGGATCCAATAAAAATGGATAGAATTCTGAAGTATAACTTAAGCATTAGTTACATAATGGACTGAGAGACTCTTAAAATTTTCAGGTATTTTTTGATTCTCAAGAAATTGGATCAATTATCTTCCCCTTTGGAAACATGTGTGCACGTGTGTGTGCTATGTTGCTTCAATTATGTCTGATTCTTTGCAACACTAATGGACTGTAGCCCACCAGGCTTCTCTGTTGATGGGATTCTCCAGGCCAGAATATTGGAGTGGGTTGCCATGCCCTCCTCCAGGAGATCTTCCCTACTCAGAGACTGAACCGGGGTCTCTTATATCTCCTGCACTGGCAGGCAGATTCTTTTCCACTAACACCACCTAGGAAGCCCTTTGGGAGCATATTGACAACTAAATAGGTGAACAAGAAGCCTTATTTTGTCTTATTGACCAATTACCCATTATTCTCCCACAAAGACCACTTGTACTTCTTAAATGGCTAATTTGATTCTGATAATAGGTCATGTGGGGCTTCCCTGGTAACTCAGTTGTATAAGAATCTGCCTACACTGCAAGGAAACCCCAGTTCGATTCTGGAATTGGGAAGATCCGCTGGAGAAGGAACCCACTTCAGTAGTCTTGGGACTCCCTCATGGCTCAGCTGGCAAAGAATCCACTGCAATGTGGGAGACCTGGGTTTGATCCCTGGTTTGGGAAGATCCTCTGGAGAAGGGAATGGCTACCCACTCCAGTATTCTGGCCTGGAGAATTCCATGGACTGTATAATCCATGGGATAGCAAAGAGTAGGACATGACAGAACAACTTTCACTTTCACTTCCATCGGTCTTAGGAATAGACTTAGATGACCAGGTTGAAGAGCTATGGTAGACTGGGCAGAATCTCATTTCAGAAGATTGTTCAAGGTTCTAATCTCAGATCTAGCAAACATTATTTGAGATCTTGTTCAATTCATCAAAGGTTAATTGCCTATATCAATGAAAATTATTTCTACACTTTATTGCTATAAAAATTATGTGAATTAATATTTGTAAAATCTTCTATGTAGGCTAGCAGTTGCTTTATTAATGTGAGAGAAAGTACTTTATTATTGATTTCTAGTTTATAGAGACCTAATTTTTATGGTTAAGTTTTTTCTTATCTATATATTTGTCAGTTTAGTAGAAAAATGACATACTTATTAGCCAAAGCCTGTGTAATATTGTGCTGCTCCTAAAAAATACTCCCAGTTACATCCTCACAATTTTATTTAAAAAAGAATGCCAGAGTCCAGAGACTTTGGATTAAAAAATAGAAGCTATCAAAAGAATATGTGTATAAACTCAATTGACAGCTTCTGGAGTGGCTCAGTGGTAAAGAATCTGCAGGCCAATGCAAGAAATGCAAGAGAGAACTGTTCGATCCCTGGATCAGGAAGACCCTGTGAGGAGGAAATGGCAACCCACTCCAGTATCCTTCCTGGAGAATTCCATGGACAGAGGAGCCAGGCAGGCTACCTTCCATGGGATTACAAAGAGTTGGACAAGACTGGGTGACTGAGAACACATGTATAAACTTAATTGGCATTCCTTCTAGGTAATTACAATACCTTAGAAATTTTAGTTATTGAAATATATAGTTTTGTTTCCAATTACTTTATTACTGATTATAAATATGTCACATATAAACATGTCACACAGAAAATTACTTTTGGCCATAAATAAATACAGCTTTTAAAGTCCTCTAATACAGAAGACATGGAACAACAGACTGGTTCCAAATAGGAAAAGGAGTATGTCAAGGCTGTATATTGTCACTCTGCTTATTTAACTTATATGCAGAGTACATCATGAGAAATGCTGGGCTGGAAGAAGCACAAGCTGGAATCAAGATTGCCAGGAGAAGTATCAATAACCTCAGATATGCAGATGACATCACCCCTATGGCAGAAAGTGAAGAGGAACTAAAAAGCCTCTTGATGAAAGTGAAAGAGAAAAGTGAAAAAGTTGGCTTAAAGCTCAACATTCAGAAAACAAAGATCATGGCATCTGTCCCATCACTTCATGGCAAATGGATGGGGAAACAGTGGCAGACTTTATATTTTTTGGCTCCAAAATCACTGCAGATGGTGACTGCAGCCATGAAATTAAAAGACACTTACTCCTTGGAAAGAAAGTTATGACCAACCTAGATAACATATTAAAAAGCAGAAACATTACTTTGCCAACAAAGGTCCATCTAGTCAAGGCTATGGTTTTTCTAGTAGTCATGTATGGATGTGAGAGTTGGACTGTGAAGAAAGCTGAGCGCCGAAGAATTGATGCTTTTGAACTGTGGTGTTGGAGAAGACTCTTGAGAGTCCCTTGGACTACAAGGAGATCTAACCAGTCCGTCCTAAAGGTGATCAGTCATGAGTATTCATTGGAAGGACTGATGTTGAAGCTGAAACTCCAATACTTTGGCCACCTGATGCAAAGAGCTGACTCTTTGAAAAAGACCTTGATGCTGGGAAAGATTGAGGGCAGGAGGAGAAGGGGATGACAGAGGATGAGATGGCTGGATGGCATCACCGACTCAATGGATATAAGTTTGAGTAAACTCTGGGAGTTGGTGATGGACAGGGAGACCTGGCATGCTGCGGTCCGTGGGGTTGCAAGAGTCAGACACGACTGAGTGACTGAACTGACTGACTGATATACATATTTACCCATTTGGCAGGAGTTCCTTCCCATTTAGATCACCACAGAGCGTTGAGTTCCCTGGGCTATACAGTAGGTTCTCATTGTTGCCTATTTTATACATGGTATCAATAGTATGTATATTGGAGAAGGAAATGGCAACCCACTCCAGTGTTCTTGCCTCGAGAATCCCAGGGACGGTGGAGCCTGGTGGGCTGCCGTCTATGGTGTCGCACAGAGTCGGACACGACTGAAGTGACTTAGCAGCAACAGCAGCATCAATAGTGTGTATATGTCAATCCAGACTCCTAGTTCATCCCATTTCCCCACCGTTCCCCCTTGGTATACGTATGTTTGTGCTCTACGTCTGTGTCTCTGTGATGCATATAGCTATGGACCACACTAGGCACTTCGAGCAGTGTCCTGCCCCACACCCCAACCTGTATTCTCTAAGTGTGCTCAGGATGCTAGTTTACCAGAGAGCCATTAAAACTCAAAATAGCCACATTTCAAGTATGGCTCTTAATTACTGACATGATAATAAACTGAAAAGTTAAAAATCCTTCTAGTCTTCAAAATTATTCTCCAGCTTATAAACCCTGTCAATCATAGCATTCCTTTAAAATACTATTCAAGAAATGTCAATTGCTACCTGAACTCTCTATTATGTTTCTACAGCAGAAATATTGCATATGTTGTTTAACAGAGGGGCCTATATGGAATAAAGGGGAAGAGGGAAGCACTGTGAAATCTCCACCTTTGGAAATATTTAGGCGTTTGGTACCAGCCATCTGTGCTGGTTGTTGTGTGGGACCTGCCCAAACCCTTCATTTGGCTCAGTTGCTCTGCAGGCCAGCAGATCTTCCCCTTGGCTCACAGTCCAGCTGGACTTCAGCATCTGTCTCTTCATGCCCAGATTAAACACCTGCTGGCTTTTAAACCCTTTGAAGACCTTTGCCACCTGTTGAGTGAAGGGAAGTTGGAGCTTAGACAGCGCATTTGGGCAATTTCTGATATTACAACTGAATACACTGTACAAAATTAACATTCTCTCTAACACAACTCCCTTACTAATTCTCTTTGAAATATTTCTGTAGAGGGAAAACAGCATCAGGTGTCAACCACCTGTCTCCCATAGTTGGGAGGTGAATTAAATCTTCCTCATGGGCCCAGAAGCCAGGTCCTCACTTCTGCCAGTGGTCCTGTGAAAGACTGCGCTGCCTGGCTTCCCACTCCGTGCTCTGGGCTTTAGGGAAGACCAGGACACAGAGGACCCGAAACCCTAAGGTTTCTAATGACCTCAGCTCATTGCCATCATGTTGAATGCAGGAATTGGCTTTGACAAATAAACACCACCATATAAAGACTATCTCTCTTGCAGTGTCTCCCACAATGCCATGTTGTGAGCATGTTGTGAGCATGTCATATCTCTTCCCCACTTCCTGCCCTTAGCTGGCTACGCTATGCAATAAATTGGCATTGTTGGTTTTTTTTTTTTTTAATAATTCTCCTGTTGTTAACAATAGTCTACATTTTCCTGAGAAAATTTGTGAAGAATTCAGATGTCTCCTTATCCTTGTCTTGTGTGTAATCTATAGTTACTAACCCATTAAACACACTGTTCGGCAATCCACTCCAGCACTCTTGCCTGGAAAATCCCATGGACGGAGGAGCCTGGAAGGCTGCAATCCATGGGATCGCTGAGGGTCGGACACGACTGAGCGACTTCACTTCACTTCACTTCTATGTCTGTATTTGTTTCATCTTTGAAGGGATGTAGATATAAAATTGTCCGCATAGTGCTGAAGCATTTAACAAAGCTCATTATAAAATATCCTCCGGTCTATTTGAGTGTCTCTATTTGAGGCTTTTAGGTCTCTATGCTAACATGCATGCCTTGATGGGAATGAAACATTTTTTCCTTCTAGTTTCTAATTTTATTATAGTTGAATCACAGTGTTTGTATCTTGAAGGATTTTTGCACTAGTAGGGGATGGAGCCTGATTCCCCTCATAAGCCTATCTACTTTACCCCTCCCCTTTTCATTCTTATAAACCCGCAAAGTGGTTCAGGAGTCTTGTTCTGCTTCCATTCATATACTTTCAATAAATATTTCCACAACTGTGTGCATGCTTAGTCGTGTTTGACTCTTTTCAACCCCATGGACTGTAGCCTGCCAGGCTCCTCTGTCCATGGGATTTTCTAGGCAAGAATACTGGAGTGGGTTGCCATTTCCTACTCCAGGGATTTCCGTTAATACCAAATGGGAAAATGCTTGCAGATGTGTTCTGAGACTGTCAACTGAACCAAACGTTTGTGTGCCAAACATGAAAGGGTGAGTTAGTGAGAAAACTTGCACCTCTCATCTCTCTCCCTGATCCAGCTCCGAGAGCACTGGAAATGTGCAGAAGAGCACACACACTCCATAAGAAAACATTTTATGAAATATGTTTCACAGCAGCCATCATGTTCCATTTCTCAGAGGGCTTCATTTCTCACCTTCCTCAGATTGGCTATGGAGCTGGAATGTAGGTTAGGAATATCCATCCATGCATGGCTAGGTGATATTCACAGGTTCTTAACCCATTCTCCTTTAATTTTATATGTTGTTTAAGAAAAATGAGTAACTGTTATATGATAGCTCTATTTTTTCTAGCCAGTATTACACATGATGCTGTCTACTCCTCATTCATCCTTGAGCACATAACTTAAGTGTCTTTTAGCTTTATGAACCTTTCTTTTCTGCCCCTTTCCCATCCTCTCAGACTTTACTTGTCACTGTCTCTCAGAGTTAAAGAAACCATAATCTTTTCCCATGAATAAGTTCCAAGCATTTCTGAAGAAGGAGGAAAAGAGGGCATTTTAGGGAAGCAAAGTTCTTTGCTTGTGAATGACTTCTTAACTAAGCAAAATGGAAGTAAAGATTCCCAAGAATGGAAGAAACTGAGACCTTCTCTTCCACAAAGTTCCACGAAACAAATTAAACCTGACTCCAAGTTTCTTGACTCTGGACTCAGAGAAAATTCTCAAGCCTATCTACTTTACCCCTCCCCTTTTCATTCTTATAAACCCGCAAAGTGGTTCAGGAGTCTTGTTCTGCTTCCATTCATATACTTTCAATAAATATTTCCACAACTGTGTGCATGCTTAGTCGTGTTTGACTCTTTTCAACCCCATGGACTGTAGCCTGCCAGGCTCCTCTGTCCATGGGATTTTCTAGGCAAGAATACTGGAGTGGGTTGCCATTTCCTACTCCAGGGATTTCCGTTAATACCAAATGGGAAAATGCTTGCAGATGTGTTCTGAGACTGTCAACTGAACCAAACGTTTGTGTGCCAAACATGAAAGGGTGAGTTAGTGAGAAAACTTGCACCTCTCATCTCTCTCCCTGATCCAGCTCCGAGAGCACTGGAAATGTGCAGAAGAGCACACACACTCCATAAGAAAACATTTTATGAAATATGTTTCACAGCAGCCATCATGTTCCATTTCTCAGAGGGCTTCATTTCTCACCTTCCTCAGATTGGCTATGGAGCTGGAATGTAGGTTAGGAATATCCATCCATGCATGGCTAGGTGATATTCACAGGTTCTTAACCCATTCTCCTTTAATTTTATATGTTGTTTAAGAAAAATGAGTAACTGTTATATGATAGCTCTATTTTTTCTAGCCAGTATTACACATGATGCTGTCTACTCCTCATTCATCCTTGAGCACATAACTTAAGTGTCTTTTAGCTTTATGAACCTTTCTTTTCTGCCCCTTTCCCATCCTCTCAGACTTTACTTGTCACTGTCTCTCAGAGTTAAAGAAACCATAATCTTTTCCCATGAATAAGTTCCAAGCATTTCCAAAGAAGGAGGAAAAGAGGGCATTTTAGGGAAGCAAAGTTCTTTGCTTGTGAATGACTTCTTAACTAAGCAAAATGGAAGTAAAGATTCCCAAGAATGGAAGAAACTGAGACCTTCTCTTCCACAAAGTTCCACGAAACAAATTAAACCTGACTCCAAGTTTCTTGACTCTGGACTCAGAGAAAATTCTCTCAGCCATTTAGGTGAGGGGTTCCCTTTTCTCATTCCCAATTCACCCCAAACCCTAGCATCCCATCCGTTCCTTTAGGGCCGCATCGATGACTCAGGCGCTCATGCATGTCAGAACACACTGGCCTACCAGAGTGCAGATTTTCCAAGCCTGCACTGTCCCTTGGAATCCCAAAGCTTTGTGAGTTTTATGCCACTATGGCACAAAAATCAATTCAGTCTAGGAGCCCTGGTTCCTGGGATATAGCTTCCCTTGATAGTTTACCAAGCCAGTTCACCCAGCTGTCTGCACCCTTCCCCTCTGCAGAGCGGCCCTTCCCCAGGGCTAGCTCTGGATCCGCTTCATTTGTAGAATCAACCCTAGTCTGGAGGACTCTTCCCTCAACTTGATACTTCTGTGTCCTCCTCTCTTTAGCAGTCTGCCTTCCTTACCCCTGACACAGTCCACTCCAGGGGATTCAAGAAACAATTTAGCCCCCTGTTTAGTCCTTTGTTTTCCTTCCCAATAGTTCTTATGCCAGAGAACTCAAAGGCTGAGAGGAAAAAAATACAGGGGGAAACCCATATATCTAAATGCCTTAATAAATTATTTCACTATCAACATAAAGTAAACCCTAGTCTCTTTTTAGCCAGTCTTTCTGAAGTTAATGTAATATCTGTCTTACTCAAGAAATAAAGGACCCAAGGTCAGTCTGACCTCTTATTCCTTCTAAGGGAATATATCAACAATTGAGTCATTAAACAAAGCCCATTCTACCTTTCTTACTCATAGAACTTCATTAGGTTTATCTGAAATGTGCTTGAAAAATAATCTAATTTATCTTGCTCCAAGTAATTTAATTAGAATTCAATTAAATTCAGCAGAATGCATACATCATTGTAGATGTTGCACCTTGATTCATTTTATTTGCTATTTTTACTTTGAAGATGCAGTGGAGTTGTTTAGCCCTGCAGTAGCCTATCCACAGTAATCTATTTCATGCATAAACTAACTGGTCCTTGGGAGCTCTAAGGGAAACAAAATGTGTCCGTCATTATGCATACCACACGCAACTCATTTGAATTTAATCTCTTTGGCAGCATGTGCACTGGGAAGACAGGTACTTGATGTATCAGTTCACTATACTTCCGAAACAGAGACCTTTTTAGCCCCTCCCTTGTTTTTCTTTAGACACACACACACATACACACACACACACACACACACACACATAAACAGATCAATAAGGGAAAAAAGTGATATTCAGATTCTATCCAAGTCACCTTCACAGTCACTATCAAATCTTTTAAGGTGTCAATCCAAAAACACAGGAAACAAGCAAAAATAAACAAGTGGAACTACATCACACTAAAAAGCTTCTGCGCAACAAAAGAAGCAGTCAACAAAATGAAAAATGCAATCTGCAAAATGGGAAAAAACATTTGCAAATCGTATATCTGATAAAGGGGATTAATAGCCAAAATATATAAGGAATTCGTATAACTCAATAGTAAACAAAAGTGAAAACCAATTTTAAAACAATGTCCAAAAGACCCAAGTAGACACTTTTCTGAAGAAGACATGCAAATGGTCAGTAGGCATATGAAAACATGCTCACCATTATTAATCACGGAGGAAATGCAAATCAAAGCATAATGAGGTAGCTAGCACCTCACACCTGTTTGAATGTGTATTATCAAAAAGATAAGAGATTACAAGTGTTGGCAAGCATGTAGAGAAAAGGGAACTCTTGTACACTGTTGATAGGAATGTACCTTGGTACCTTCATTTTGGAAAACCATATGACAATATGGAGGCACCTCAAGAAATTAAAAATAGAACTACAATATGATCCAGCAATCCCACACTGAGTACATATTCAAAAGAAATGAGACTAGTATCTCAAAGATATATCTGCACTCCCATGTTCCTTACAGCATTATTCATGATAGCCACAATATGGAAACAACCTGAGTGGCCTCAGTGGACAAATGTATACACACACAGATGCACATACATTTATCCCAGGTGGCGCTAGTGGCAAAGAATCCGCCTGCCAATGCAGGAGACATAATAAATGCAAGTTTGATCCCTGGGTCAGTGACGATCACCTGGAGGAGGAAATGGCAACCCACCCCTGTACTCTTGCCTGGGAAACCCCATGGACAGGGGAGCCTGGCAGGCTACAGTCCATAGGGTCGCAGAGTTGGACATGACCGTGGTGACTTATCATGTATATATATAAATATCACATCTGTCCTCTATCTACATGTCTCAGGCTGTCATGCATATCCAAACACACTGGGCTGCCAGGATGCATATATTCCAAGCCTTCACTGTCCCTTGGAATCCAGAAGCTTTTATCTAAGGAGCATTAGGTGGTTTCAAGAAGTTAGGCTGGAAGAAGCGGGGTTGGGGGGAGGGGGAGGAGAGGGAAATACACCTATAGCAAAAAAAAAGTTAGAATTAAAATTGGAATGTTTGTTTTTAGCTTTTGAAGTTTTACATAATTTCCCTGTTAGTGGAACTTAAAAAATTAATGAAGGCATTCCCTTTTTTAAAAAATTGGAAAGACAGTATCTCAGCATTGCCTACTTTGGCGTTTTGCTGCGTTCTCATAGGGTGCGCTCTGTTTCATGGATACTTTAGAATCATCGTTGTAGGCTTTACTAGGTGACACAGGCGAGCCGGGTGAAATGTGTGAAAGATCTGAGATTGCTTGGATTTACCTAAATCTTAAAAAGGAAGGAAAGATGGTTGGTAAACAGTTTCTGTTGGAGAGAGTGAATGACCCTTTCCCCAGACATGATTGAAGCCATGGTGAAGGTTAGGAAGGGACCTCACCCTACCCCTTCCTGCTCTGGGAACTGGATTTCA
>SJYC01015354.1:0-11477 GCA_006408675.1 Madoqua kirkii
GTTAGCAGTACTTCCTCTACTTTTTTTCTCGGTGTATCATATGCACTGAGATTTAAGTAATTAATAAGTAACTGATTTAAGTAATCAAGATTTAAGTAAACAATAAGAACATTTGGTACTTACAAAGTGTGCTAAAATGTAATAAAAGCTATTATTCTGAGTATTTCTTATGATCCAGGTACTATAGAAAGCAGTTTCTGTCAACTGTCTCATTTAGCCCTCATGATAGTCCTGAGAGACATGCATTATTAATATTATCCCTATTTCATAGATGAAAAAAATGTGTCCCAGCTGGTTAGTGTAGTCAAGATCCAAATTCATTTCAAAACATAAACTTTTTTATATGATATTGAAAAGCACATACTTTTAAGGCATATTTTGCATTTCAAAACATATACTTTTTTCATATGTTTAATGACACCATACAGGTTATCCAAAGGAAGATGACAAACTTTTTTACCTTAAAAACTACTAAAGATTAAAAACATCTTTTAAGTCCATTGTCTCCAAAGTGAGAATACATGTCTAAAAGAAAATATAAATTGATCCCCTGGAACCCAGGAAGAACATATCATCATTAGTTTATATTTGGTTGGGGGAAAAATAATTAAACTTGACTAATTTTTAACATTCAAGTTGACCCTGGTAGTGTTTCTCAATTTGTAGATTAGATGGTTGCAGCTTCATTTTTATCTGCTGTATAATTTTATTTTTCTTTCCTTTATCTCTTTTTCCTTATCTGTTTTATTTCCTCCTCTCTTCCTTTTTTCTCTTTCGTTCTTTTTAGTAACAGCTTTATTGAGATATAATTCACATAGCATACAATTTATCTATTTAAAGTGTACAGTTCAATTTTTTTAGAATATTAGTATTTTGTAGACAGATATGTGTGATTAACACCACAGTCAATTTTAGAATATTTCATCATCTTGAAAAGAATCCCCCTACGCTTTAATTATTACCTTCCCATCTCCCCATCCCCCCAACCCTTGACAACAAGTAATCTGTTACCTGTCTGTAGAATTCCTCCTCTCTTCCTTTTTTCTCTTTCGTTCTTTTTAGTAACAGCTTTATGAGATATAATTCACATAGCATACAATTTATCTATTTAAAGTGTACAGTTCAATTTTTTTAGAATATTAGTATTTTGTAGACAGATATGTGTGATTAACACCACAGTCAATTTTAGAATATTTCATCATCTTGAAAAGAATCCCCCTACGCTTTAATTATTACCTTCCCATCTCCCCATCCCCCCAACCCTTGACAACAAGTAATCTGTTACCTGTCTGTAGATTTCCCAATTCTGGACAAGTCATATGAGTGGAATCATGCAAACTGTGGTCTCTCATCACTGGCTTCTTTGGACGGTTGATGCTTTTAAGGTCACCTTAAGGTTTAAGGTATATTAGATTCTTTGGTAGAGGAGGTGAATGTTCTTCTGAGATGGAGTTCATGGTAGTCCCTGACTTCACCCAGGTAATGTGAGTCTGGTTAAAGGATTTAGCAGTTGTATTATCTCAGGAACAAAGCTTCCCAAAGAGGATTGTCGACTTATAAATGATTCCTACACAAAATTTGAGAGTCAGAGATAATACTACAGTGTATCATAAAGAACCAAAAATGGTGCTCAATTGAAATTTCTCTTATTCTTAACTTGACCTTTCTCCATCAGCTATGTGACAAACTAAAATAAACACAGTGAAATGAATCACATGTAACAAAAATATTAGCTACAATTTGTGATTGTCAATAAGACAATAAAAAATACGCATTTCTTCTACTTCTATTAAGGACGGGCTTTGCTCTCAGTATACAGTGTGCCTTAAGATATTGCCTGACACATTGCTGGCAAGCAATTTAAAAAATTAAGCAATCATAACATGAAAATAACCTTTCCAAATTTAAGGGGAGGAAAGGAAGTTAAGTGTCATACCAAGCATCATTTTTAAAATGCAGCTAAATGTAATAATAATTATTTCATTCAGTTTAGTTCAGTCACACAGTCGTGTCTGACTCTTTCCAACCCATATGAACCGCAGCACGCCAGGCCTCCTTGTCCATCACCAACTCCGGGAGTTCACTCAGACTCACGTATATTTGGAACTATTCTGTTGTTCCATGTCCGGTTCTGACTTTTGCTTCCTGACATGCATATAGGTTTTATCCACCGCAATTGGTATTTCTTACTTATTAATGAATGAACAAAATCCTTGTACTTCTGGAGAAATTCCTCTTCTTTTTATCACTGTAAGGATGGCTGTATTATACCAGAAGAACAAGATGGTAACAGACTAAAGCACAGTCTGCAAATTATGTTGAAAGTGAAAGTTGCTCAGTCATGTCCGACTCTCTGCGACCTCATGGACTGTCCGTGGAATTCTCCAAGCCAGAATACTGAAGTGGGTAGCCTTTCCCTTCTCCAGGGGATCTTCCCAACCCAGAGATCAAAACCAGGTTTCCTGCATTGCAGGTGATTTCTTTACCAGTTGAGCCACCAGGGAAGCCCAAGAATACTGGAATGGTTAGCCTATCTCTTCTCTAGTGGATCTTCCTGACCCAGGAATCAAACCGGGGTCTCCTGCATTGCAGGTGGCTTCTTTACCAACTGAACTGTGTTGAGAGGCGCATAAAAAGCTCTGCTGCAGATTTGAAGAAGCAAAAATTAAAAGCCTGCAGCTTTGCAGTGTTGAGATGAAAGTAGAAATAGGCCTATCACACTGGGTCAGGGGTGAATATACTGTGGACTATGGTGTTTCAGAGTGCCAAACTTACAGAAGCATCTGGCTTTCCAATCTTTCTCTTCATTGAAACTTTCCCACCGTAATATAAACAAGATTTGGTTCTGACTAATGGAATGAGCAGAAAAATTTGGGAATGTTACGACAGGAGTTTGCTTCATATTCCTTGCTCAGAAATTCCAGAGAACAATTCTTACTGAATTAAAACTCTGCCCTACACTTTAGGTTCGTCTGTTTCTTACTTCTCTCAATCCATTTCTACTATCATCAGAATTCTCACCAGCCAGCCCAGTGATTTAATGTAGCAGCTTCTAAAACAGCAGTGTTCTTTTTTCCTGAGATAGCATGCCAAGTTCAAAATGCCAAAAGTACCCCTCTTCCATTATCTAAAACAAACCCCCTAGAAAAAGTCTCAAAACTATGCTCTTCTTGAAACATTTTCTGTATTTGCTTTGTCCAATTTTAAAGACAAATTATTTGCAATAACTTCTAGCAGTTTTATATAGACTTACTGGAGTCCATAGGTATTTTTATGCTCTCTGTTCAGATAGTTTCCTTTGTTTACACTCCATGCCCCTCTATGCCTTCTGGAGGCAGGGACCAGGCATTCCTTTCTCATAACCTGTACCCAGCAGGCCTTGACAAATGCTTTGACTCATCTGTTTCTCTGCAGCTAATCCCAAACCCACAGAGTATGTGCATAATAAACGAGTCAACATGGCTGGTAACTCAGCTACCAAAGAGTTTAATCAAATACACGAAACGAATAGACTTTAAGATCGAAGATACGAATTTCATACACAGCAGCATCTTCTGCAAGTAAGTCACAGTTACAGAGTTGAAGGAAATGTAAAGCTCATGATCTTAGCCGGAGTTCCCCAGAAAGCAGAGGTTTAGGTGCTGTTACTTTATTAAGGACTGCAATCCAGGGAGCAGGAGTGAGGAGGGGAAGGACAGAGAGGCAGTACTGGGGCACTGAGTACCTAACAGAGCACCTTGTCAGCCAGGACCAACTTCAGAGAACTTGCGGAAGTGACTGCTTCTAGGGATGGTCTGCCTGGGAGGAGGGGAGGAGAAAGGAGAATCTGTCTGTCCGCTTTAGTTTTCAGCATATTCTAAGAAAATTTTTATTTTTATTGAAGGATAATTGCTTTACAATATTGTGTTAGTTTCTGCCATACATCAACTTGAATCAGCTATAGGTATACTTCTGATCCCTCCCGTTTAAACCTCCCTCCCACCTCTTACCCCATCCCACCTCTCTGCTGCTGCTGCTGCTGCTGCTGCTAAGTGGCTTCAGTCGTGTCCGACTCTGTGTGACCCCATAGACAGCAGCCCACCTGGCTCCCCTGTCCCTGGGATTCTCCAAGCAAGAACACTGGAGTGGGTTGCCATTTCCTTCTCCAGTGCAGGAAAGTGAAAAGTGAAAGTGAAGTACTCCATGCCCCTCTATGCCTTCTGGAGGCAGGGACCAGGCATTCCTTTCTCATAACCTGTACCCAGCAGGCCTTGACAAATGCTTTGACTCATCTGTTTCTCTGCAGCTAATCCCCAAACCCACAGAGTATGTGCATAATAAACGAGTCAACATGGCTGGTAACTCAGCTACCAAAGAGTTTAATCAAATACACGAAACGAATAGACTTTAAGATCGAAGATACGAATTTCATACACAGCAGCATCTTCTGCAAGTAAGTCACAGTTACAGAGTTGAAGGAAATGTAAAGCTCATGATCTTAGCCGGAGTTCCCCAGAAAGCAGAGGTTTAGGTGCTGTTACTTTATTAAGGGCTGCAATCCAGGGAGCAGGAGTGAGGAGGGGAAGGACAGAGAGGCAGTACTGGGGCGCTGAGTACCTAACAGAGCACCTTGTCAGCCAGGACCAACTTCAGAGAACTTGCGGAAGTGACTGCTTCTAGGGATGGTCTGCCTGGGAGGAGGGGAGGAGAAAGGAGAATCTGTCTGTCCGCTTTAGTTTTCAGCATATTCTAAGAAAATTTTTATTTTTATTGAAGGATAATTGCTTTACAATATTGTGTTAGTTTCTGCCATACATCAACTTGAATCAGCTATAGGTATACTTATGATCCCTCCCGTTTAAACCTCCCTCCCACCTCTTACCCCATCCCACCTCTCTGCTGCTGCTGCTGCTGCTGCTGCTAAGTTGCTTCAGTCGTGTCCGACTCTGTGTGACCCCATAGACAGCAGCCCACCTGGCTCCCCTGTCCCTGGGATTCTCCAAGCAAGAACACTGGAGTGGGTTGCCATTTCCTTCTCCAGTGCAGGAAAGTGAAAAGTGAAAGTGAAGTTGCTCAGTCGTGTCCGCCTCTTCACGACCCCGTGGACTGCAGCCTACCAGGCTCCTCCGTCCATGGGATTTTCCAGGCAAGAGGACTGGAGTGGGGTGCCATTGCCTTCTCCGTCCCACCTTAGGTTATCACAAAGCACTGTGCTTTAGTTTTCTATTGCTCAAGTGCAATAATTCCCTGGCACCTCCCAGTCCCTGGTGAGTGGGCACAAAATTGTTCCCTACAAGGTCTGGTCCTAGCGTCAACCTGGAATCTCCAGGGTAGGAGGCATGAGACACACAGAAATAGTGTTGGTTGCAGTTTATTCATAGTGTTTCCTGGCAGCCACCACTGAAGCTAGGGCAGTGAGAGAGACCTTGGACATAATGAGACCAAGAGGATTTGAAGGAGGACATGTCTCAGGGCTTCCCAGGTGACGCTAGTTAAAAAAGAACCTTCCTGCCAAAGCAGGAGATATAAGGGATACGGATTCAATCCCTGGGTCAGGAAGATCCCCTTGAGAAGGGCATGGGGACCCACTCGAGTATTCTTGCCTGGAGAATCCCACGGACAGAGGAGGCTGGAAGCCTACAGTCCATGGGGTCACAAGAGTCAATCACAGCTAAAGAGACTTGGCACGCCCACAGGCACACACATGCATGTCATATCACACACTCATCAGTTAAAATACCCTTACTTTGCACAAAGGAATCCAAGCCCTGAGTTGGAGATGCACGAGATCGTGGATCTTAATCAGTGGAACTCAAGAGCCAGGGGCTTCAGTTTCCTGTTTTGTGCTTTTCACTCTTCTACACACTTCTCTAGACATACAGCGTCTAATACACATGCACATCCTGACTCATCCTCTCACACTAGAGCTTCAAATGTCTCCTATACTTCCTACCTCACGGAGTCAGTGAAAGATCGTTTATGAGGGCTTCCTTATGGTTTAGTTCAGTTCAGCTCAGTTCAGTCGCTCAGTCATATCCAACTCTGCGACCCCACAGACTGCAGCATGCCAGGCCTCCCTGTCCATTACCAACTCCTGGAACTTGCTCAAACTCCTGCCCATCGAGTTAGTGATGCCATCCAACCATCTCATCCTCTGTTGTCCCTTTCTCTTCTTGCCTTCAATCTTTCCCAGCATCAGGGTCTTTTCCGATGTATCAGTTCTTCGCATCAGGTAGCCAAAATATTGGAACTTGAGCTTCAGCATCAGTCTTTCCAGTTAATATTCAGGACTGACCTCCTTTAGGATGGACTGGTTGGATCTCCTTGCAGTCGAAGGGGCTCTCAGGAGTCTTCTCCAACACCACAGTTCAAAAGCATCAATTCTTTGGTGCTCACCATTCTTTATGGTCCAACTCTCACATCCATACATGACCACTGGAAAAAAACCATAACTTAAACTAAACAGACCTTTGTCAGCAAAGTAGCATCTCTCTTTTGAATATGCTGTCTAGGTTTTTCATAGCTTTTCTTCCAAGGAGTAAGCATCTTTTAATTTCATGGCTGCAGTCACCATCTGTAGTGATTTTGGAGCTCAAGAAAATGAAGTCTGTCACTGTTTCCATTGTTTCCCCATCTATTTGCCATGAAGTGATGGGACCAGATGCCATGATCTTAGTTTTTTTAATGTTGAGTTTTAAGCCAGCTTTTTCACTTTCCTCTTTCACTTTCATCAAGAGGCTCTTTAGTTCTTCGCTTTCTGCCGTAAGGATGGTGTCCTCTGCATATCTGAGGTTACTGATATTTCTCCCTGCAATCTTGATTCCAGCTTGTGCTTACCTGGTTTCTTCTATAAAACAAACAAACAAACAAAAAATTGACACGACAGAACCAGAGAATAGGTTAAATTCCACAAATGCAGAATCTGAGTCAAAGAAGCACCAGTTAATGTTATTCTCTGGAGATGTGTATTTGCTTCCTGCCTAAAAATCTCCTTACATTGAAGTCTAATTAATACTCGAAAGGAATAAATCCTTTCAGCAAAGAGCTTCAAGAAATGAATGTCCTAACTTCCGAAAACAGGAATCTTGTCAAAGAACATAGTAGAACACATTCTTCCCATGGTCAAATAGTATTGTGTTTCATCAAGGCAGTGTAAGTGTTCTTATGTTTGTATATCTGAATTCATATGCTGACTCAGATCTTACATGATTTACCTGGGAATAGTTAACAGAATGATGAGGTCTCTACATAAAGACTGATGTGCTCGCATTCAAGATGAGGACATAATTGTTTCATTCTCATGCCGAAGAATTACAAAGCAATATGTTTATGTAACTCTGTGTTGAAATTTTTCATACCTTTTTAAAGGAATGTATTCTTTAATGTATTCTTCTAAGGGAAGAAAATGAGATTCGACTTATGTTTTATTTTAAATCTTATTATTTTGAATATTGACTTTGTAAAACACAAGATTATGCACAAGATTCTAATGTCTATTTCTTTAACAGAACAGAGTGCTGTTAGTAATGGTTTATGTCAGTCTTTATGAATACAAGCTCTATTATAACAGGTATTCAGCTTCCAACAGCACTATTTTTCCTGAGACTCATGCATTTTTCATTGTCTAGTCATTCTGAATTTAAAGTGGATAGGATGTCCTTTTAAATGCATAAACAAAGAAGAGAAAATGTGTATCACAGTCTCTTCTCCATTTCTGCTGCTAAATTATAGGAACTCTATATTCTATGTTAGAATGCATCTGGTGTGCTATTCTATAAACTACATGAATAACCAACAACTCCCAGTGCAAAATTCCACCCCGCACCATATTTAGCATTATTTTTGCAAGATAGCACCTTACCAGGCTTGTGCAGAAAAGAGTTTATTAATCTCACTGTCTAACCGGCAGATGGAATACAGTAAAAATGCAGTGTTTTTTTCTTTTGGAGCTAATAGTTTTTCAAGATAAGATAAGCAGCCATCTTTCAACTCTTCTGATCTTTTTCATTTATAGATATTTGTTCACTTGTGAATTTATTCATTCATTCTTCTGTATTTATTGAGTATCTATCTCCTTCCTGGGGCTTCCCTAGGTGGCTCAGTGGTAAAGAATTCACCTGCCAAAGCAGGAGATGTGGGTTCAATCCCTGGGTCAGGAAGATCCCCTGGAGAAGGAAATGGCAACCCACTCTTGTACTTGTACCTGGAAAACCCCATGAACAGAGGAGCCTGTTGGGCTACAGTCCATGGGATCGCAAAAGAGCTGGGCACAACTGAGTGACTAAACAACGTTCCCTTCCCTTTCAGCAGTCCTCAAGGCAACCAGGAATATAGAAATGATTAGAATGCATTCCTTTTTTTTCAGGAGCTCGTGAGTTATACAGTATGGGAAGCACAAGTCGAGATAGGAATATACAGATGAGGACACTTAACTCAGCTTTAGTGGGCCAGGGGCAGCCAAGGGGAGGCTTTCTGGAGAAGATGGTGCCTTAAGATTATGAGGAGTTAGGTAAAGGGACCACATATCTCCTCTAGTGCTTAATACAGGGAGAAAACTGTTAGGAGGGATAAGGTGACAGTAAATGAAGTGAAAAGATCCTAAATCGCAGAAAGTGGTAAGAAGACACTCTGAGAAACAGATCCCCAGAAGTATTCATTCTGTGCTAAAAAAGAACAGAAGAGAATTTCATGAGAGGAAGACGATGGGGGCAGTGGAGGGGGTGGGCATTGGGATTCGCAGAGCGTCAGCATCTGGGTTTGCTTGTATCCTTATTTATTTGCCTATTTATTTTGCTTTGGTGTCTCTAGTAACGTAGTATGGATTTGCAGACTGCAATGGTGACAGTATCGAGCTCCCTTCACATGGAAAGGGATTGGTGAACTAATCTGATAAAAGGTCCCTTCCTTTCCTTCTTGTTTTACAAGTCATGTTGATTAGCATGATGGATAAAACCATAATTTGTGTTTTTATCAAATCATACCTGCAGCATTTGAACAGCATGGCCACAAGTTAAAAGGAGAAATTGAATACAGTAGATTTGCCGTTTTATTTGGATGAGGAAACAAGAATAGGCTTGTGTTGACTTCTGCTGAAAGGCACACATTCCAGATGTTTTGGTGGAAGAGCCTTCATC
Organism: Madoqua kirkii; assembly: GCA_006408675.1. NCBI lineage: Eukaryota > Metazoa > Chordata > Mammalia > Artiodactyla > Bovidae > Madoqua > Madoqua kirkii. Next base: position 9,114 of record SJYC01015354.1, read on the forward strand.
AGTCAGTTGGGCTGACTTATTTATCTTCACTTTCTCCAGAATATTTCTGGAAGCCAGCCACTCAGGTTTAGCACTGTGCTCTGTGCAAAGAGTATTTTGGGGGCAGCATAGTGGTGGTGTAGCATAGTCATTAGGAAGTTGGGATTTGGAGTCATACGACTTAGTTTCCATCCAAACTCTGCCCCCTGCTAGCTCTGTGACCTTGCACTGGCTACTTAGCTCTGTATGCATCAATTTCCTTATCTATAAAGTGGAACCATGACAATATCTGCCTTATAAGGTTCTTGTGAGGATTAGATAAAATAGTATGTATAAAAGCCAAGCCTAGGACTTGGCATGTAGTAAGGACTTATTAAATATGAATTGTCATTTCTATTTCATCTATTTTATAGTAAGTTACTTGGGGACTAAGCTCCAAAATCTTGGTTTAGTAGCTCCTCAGTGACAAGGACTATGTCTTATTCATCTTTGCATATATAGAGCATGGCATGTGAAGGCTGTTTTATAGTGTATTGGCACATACACATTAGAAGGTCTAAAATCTTATTCTCTTAGGTAATTAATCTATCTTTTTTTATGGCCTGATTTGTTCAAGATATTGCCAAGGTTTCAAATACCATGGTTGTAACTTAAGCAGGTGTAGGAAGGACCACGTCCTAGCAGTAGTTGCTGACCTTCTTCCCAAGGAGACACACTCCATACCCAGCATCCTCAGTAGACATACATAGCACCAGTACCCACTCCCTGGTATGGGAGTTGTAGCTCTCCCCTACAGCTCATATTAAGATGTAAGTTATTATGCAAGTAAGAATGACCCAATGAGGAGGATAATCATGAATCTACTCTAAATTATTTTTTAATAATTTTAAACATTATTATTTTAACTGTTTGTTATTTTACATTATGTGGTGACTAGATCAAACTTCTGCAAATAATTCTTTGAATTCTTTAAAATTCTTCAATTTTAAAGATTTAAAGCACTTAGATTTAAGCATCTTTGTTTCTCATCACTTCCTGTCCAGTTAGTACCACTAACTGTGTGTGTGTGTGTGTGCCAAGTCGCTTCAGTCGTGTCTGACCCTTTGCAACTCTATGGCCTATAGCTCTCCAGGCTCTTCTGTCCATGGGATTCTTCAGGCAAGAATACTGGAGTGGGTTGCCATACCCTCCTCCAGGGGATCTTGCTGACCCAGCGATGGAACCTGTGTTTCTTATGTCTCCTACACTGGCAGGCAGGTCTTTACAAGTAGTGCTTCTGTGAAGTTTTCCAGTCCCTTCTTTTCCATGATACCCCTGTTGCTCTGGTATTTTTCTCCCAAAAGTGGTTTACAAAGGCTGATGGTGACTTTCAAATCATCTCCTATCAGTCCTCATTCATCCTGACCTTTAAGCAACATTCAATAGCACATCTGTTTCTTCCACAAAAACCTCTATTCCCTCGGTTTCCTTGACACCAAGAACTATCATGGTCTTCCCTTTAGACTTCTAACTGCTTTTTTTAAAATTTATTTTTAACTAGGGGACAATTGCCTTACAATATTGTATTGGTTTCTGCCATATATAGACATGAATCAGCCATCAGTCAATCAGTCAGTTCAGTCACTCAGTCATGTCCGACTCTTTGCGACCCCATGAATCACAGCATGCCAGGCCTCTCTGTCCATCACATCTCCCGGAGTTCACTCAGATCACGTCCATTGAGTCCATGATGCCGTCTAGCCATCTCATCCTCTGTCGTCCCCTTCTCCTCCTGCCCCCAATCCCTCCCAGCATCAGTCTTTTCCAATGAGTCAACTCTTCGCATGAGGTGGCCAAAGTACTGGAGTTTCAGCTTTAGCATCATTCCCTCCAAAGAAATCCCAGGGCTGATCTCCTTCAGAATGGACTGGTTGGATCTCCTTGCAGTCCAAGGGACTCTCAAGAGTCTTCTCTAACACCACACTTCAAAAGCATCAATTCTTTGGCACTTAGCTTTCTTCACAGTCCAACTGTCACATCCATACATGACCACTGGAAAAGCATAGCCTTGCCTAGACAGACCTTTGTTGGCAAAGTAGTCTCTGCTTTTCAATATGTTATCTAAGTTGGTCATAACTTTTCTTCCAAGGAGTAAGCGTCTTTTAATTTCATGGCTGCAGTCACCATCTGCAATGATTTTGGAGCCAAATAAAACAAAGTCTGACACTGTTTCCACTGTTTCCCCATCTATTTCCCATGAAGTAATGGGACCAGATGCCATGATCTTTGTTTTCTGAATGTTGAGCTTTAAGCCAACTTTTTCACTCTCCACTTTCACTTTCATCAAGAGGCTTTTGAGTTCCTCTTCACTTTCTGCCATAAGGGTGGTGTCATCTGCATATCTGA
>SJYC01015355.1:0-16316 GCA_006408675.1 Madoqua kirkii
ATCTTTGTTTTCTGAATGTTGAGCTTTAAGCCAACTTTTTCACTCTCCACTTTCACTTTCATCAAGAGGCTTTTGAGTTCCTCTTCACTTTCTGCCATAAGGGTGGTGTCATCTGCATATCTGAGGTTATTGATATTTCTCCTTGCAATCTTGATTCCAGCTTGTGCTTCTTCCAGCCCAGAATCAGCCATAGGTATATGTAATCCCCTCTGTCTGAACCTCCTTCCCACCCCCCACCCCATCCCACCTTCTGACTCCAATTATATGCTTCTAGTTTCTTCCCTAAACCTGATCTGCGGATTCTCCAAGGATTTTCCTAGGTCTTCCTATATTCTCTCCTTCCTTCCATGGGAATAGCATCCATTTCAGTGCTTTAGCCACCACGTTTATATGTATAACTTCCATATGTTTCTCCTGGTTGACCTCCCTATTTAACTCTGATCCCAGAATTCTAATACTCCCAGATCATTTAGAAGTTCATTTGGCAGCTCAAATTCAATATACCAAAAAATGTTTATTATCTTTACACTAAAGACATCTCCTTATCATGATTTTTTCACAAATCATTTTTAAAAAATTCATTTATTTGCCTGTAGCAGATCTTAGCTGTGTCATGAGGAATCTTCTGTCTTCACTGTGGCGTGTAGGATCTTTAGCTGTGGCATATGGAATCTTTAGCTGTGGCATGTAAGATCTAGTTCCCTGACCAGGGATCTAACCCAGACCCCCTGCCTTGGGAGAGTGGAGTCTTAGCCTCTGGACCATCATGGAAATCCTGCAACTCTTATCATGATTTTTGTTAAGAGATATCACACTTCTTAGGCTGGCTTAAAAACTCTTGAGTTGATTCTGGTACTTCTCTTTACTTCTGCCTTTTTTAAAAAAAATCATCCTTTCATTTCAACAAACCCATTCGGTGTTGCCTAGTTGTACCTACTCTTTGAAGTGTTCATTTTCTATTTCCTTTGAATGGCATTGCCCAGCTGTAGACAGAGTGAAGAGCATTGTACCAACTTCCCAGTAAAAACAGTCATTATGGAACAGTGATACAGAAGTAAAGGAGATACATCCCAGGCAAAGAGAGGGCAGAGAATACTTCTTAAAGGGGGTAACATAAGATGTGAGCCAAATCTTGAAAGATGAATGAGAGTCGGACTGACAAGTTGGGACGAACACTCTGGAAATAGGAACACGTGAGAAGACATGCTGACAAAGAAGCCCGTGACTCGTTGCTGAAGTGCGAGTAGCTCTGCAGGGCTGGAGCTCTGGCTCTGTGGGGAATCAAATGGGGAAGCAGGAGGCAGGGCTCCAAGGTGGTGGGAGCAGAGGGCAGAGGGGGCATCGAAGGCCTTGTTTCAGTAGCTGCTGCTGCTGCTTAACAAACCACCCAAACTTCATGCTCTGAAGGCACCACCATTGATTATTTCTCACAGTTTTCCAGTTGGGCAGCAGTCTCCGGGGGGAGGTTGATCTCTGCTGCACGTGACGCAGGTGGATCCCAGAGGCTCCACAATCCTCATGCCCGTGGCTGGTGCTTCAGCTGTGATGGCAGTGGTTGGCTGGGTCTCTCTTTTCCTTTTCTCTCAGCCTCTCAGTATTCAGTGGTCTAACTCAGGGTTCTGTACATGGAAGTTGTATCCTAGGAGGGCAGAAAATGGAAGCCGCGGCGCTTCTTAAAAGTTCTTCTGGACTTAGGCCCAGAAGTCACTTGACATCTCTCCCTCTACTTTCTGTTGGTCAAAGTAAGTTACAAGACAAGCTTAGCTTCCTGAAAAGGAAAATAGAACCCACCTCCCTTTGGGAGGAGCAGCTTGAGTGTAGAACGATGTGAGGCAATGTTGGCAGCCATCTTTTTAGACAGTGTAACATAGGCTTTATAGATCACTGTGTGCTATAGGATGCCATCTATGGGGTATCATCTATACAGGAGGATTTTAAACTGAAGACTGACACTGTAAACTTATCTGTCTAAAAATATCTCTGACTCCTTTATAAAGATTGAATTGAGGAGTCAGGGCCAGGACTTGGAGACAGAACAGTCTACCAGTCTATCAAGACAGCCTCTACCAATAGATTTCAAGCTAACCCGTGGAGAGTCTTTTTCATGAGCCCACATGCCTTGCCACACTGTTTCTTCCTCATGGAAGCAAATGGAATGAGTGATGGATTTGCCATTTTTTAAAAGGATACCACCAAGTTGTCTACCCAGCTGAGGCCCAGAGTCTATATACCAGGTCAGGAAACTCTGGCCCATGTGTCGTATCTGCTCACCACATGTTTTGGTAAATAACGTTTTATTCAGTTCAGTTCAGTTCAGTCACTCAGTCGTGTCCGACTCTTTGTGACCCTATAAATCGCAGCACGCCAGGCCTCCTTGTTCATTACCATCTCTCAGAGTTCACTCAGACTCACGTCCATCGAGTCCATGATGCCATCCAGCCATCTCATCCTCTGTCATCCCCTTCTCCTCCTGCCCCCAATCCCTCTCAGCATCAGAGTCTTTTCCAGTGAGTCAAGTCTTGGAAAAGTTTTATTGGAACACACAAAAAGGTATCTACCCAGGACCCTGTGCAGGGGACTCCCTTCCAGGAAGATGGATTCACATACACTGTGGAGAAGGAAGTACGTAATGCTGCAGATACTCTGCCTAATGCTTCTTTGTTTAGAAATATTACTCTTTGCTTATTCAATGTTGCTTTTTCTCTAAATAAATAAACCTGGAAAGTCAGATGAGACTCTTGGCGAGAGCAGAAGCCTGCTTTGCTGAAGCCAAGGGTTGTCTTGTGTCAGAGAACACAGGTGTATGTGACCACAGAGCCCACATGAGCATTTTCTTGGTGTGCAAAGTGAACTCTTTGACTCTTGCTGGTAATCCTGACTACAGAAGTCTTTACGGTCAGTGTCTGTAAAAATGCCATGGAAAAAATTTGAAATCTGTTACTACACCACCTCAGTTACTAAATTTCCTCTATGAATAAGAGTTGTAATATATTAGCAACCGTGACTTGAGCAGAGGAGAGCAGAGACCAGTGCTTATTAGTGTTCGTTAGAACAAACTAAGATTTAAAATCTGGGAATGGAGAGGAGATACTCCTAGATTTTCAGGGGTTTGTATAGCCCTTTCTTCTAAGTGTTCTTAGAGCCAAGACTTAAGTCTGTGAAAGAGAAGAGTCTCCCCTTTTTGATATGAGAATCTTAGGACAAGGTTGGAATGTGGTCCCTTCTGGTCAGTATTTGGGTTCTTTCTCCGGTTTCTGAACAATTTGCTCATGCCAAGGTGGCAACAGGAAAATGGTCATTTCCCCTAGGGCTCTAGGGGAAGTGGGAAGAAGCCAGGAACACTTGGAGAGATTTGATCTCAACTCCCAGACTTTCCTGGTGGCTCAGACGGTAAAGCATCTGCCTACAGTGTGGGAGACCTGGGTTCAATCCTTGGGTTGGGAAGATCTTCTGGAGAAGGAAGTGGCAACCCACTCCAGTATTCTTGCCTGGAAAATTCCATGGACAGAGAAGCCTGGTAGTCTACAGTCCGTGGGGTTGCAAAGAGTCGGACACGACTGAGCAACTTCACTTCACATGTAACTGTAAGCAAATTCTTTGACCCTTCTAAACTTTGGTTTCTTCCTCTGCATGCATGCTAAGTCACTCTAGACACATCTCACTCCTTGAAACCCAATGGACTGTAGCCCACCAGGCTCTTGTGTCCATGGGATTCTTCGGGTAAGAATACTGGAGTGGGTTGCCACGTGCTCTTCCACAGGATCTTCCCAACCCAGGGATCCAGCCGGCGTCTCGTATGTCTCCTGCATTGGCTGGCAGGTTCTTCACCACTAGCACCACCTGGAAGCTCCCTTCCTTTGCACAACCCCAGTAATAACTGTACCTTCCCAGTAGGATTGCTGTGATGAATTAAAAGATTCACGGTTTATTGCATGTAGCCTAGTGAGTGGCATAAGTACTCAGTAAATTTTAAGTGATTGTTCTGTTGAACTTTCTGCTGATCTTTACTATGTTTCTCTTTATTTCTCAGGGAGATGTTAATCTCTGTGGCTCTAGGCCAGGTGTTATCCCTCCTTATTTGTGGAATTAGCTTGACCAGCAAGTACCTATCAGAAGATTTTCATGCCAATACACCAGTCTTCCAGAGTTTCCTCAATTACATTCTTCTCTTCTTGGTCTATACCACCACACTAGCTGTCAGACAAGGTAAGCATGCCAAACCCATTTCTCTTTTACCAGTATCTTCAAGAGTGATGAGCTATGACCAGATTAACTTTTTTCACTTACAGCATCATAAGACAATTCAAAACCCCAAACCTCACTGTTCTGTTTTGTGATAATATAACAAACAAAATGAATGAATAAATTACAAAGAAGCATGAATTGAGAACTCAAAGGGAAGTACGAAATGTGTGTATAGGCCAAAAAGTACAGTTTCTTACTACTTGAATGCCTGTTAGCATTTCTTGTACCCCTCAGTGAATCTAAATGGACGCTTCCCTGGAACCTGAAACAGTCCTGATGAAGCTGTCCCTAATACCTGCTAGCACTGAGAAATCCAAGGGAATTGCAGACAACTATATGTCTTTGGGAAAGGAAGATAAAAATAGTAAACACAAACAACTCTAGTAATAACAAAGGGGAAAAGAAAGAAAAAACAGCTACCACAGTCATGTGAGATGTTCTGTCTAAACTTAAAATAGCTAAGGCAATGGAACAAATCCTTTAAGACTTGATGCAGGAGAAACTTATTAAAGGGCAGTTGCAGTTGAAATCCTTGTGGTATATCTCTGGAGGGTATATTTCAGAGACATATGATTATACCATTGAATCTGGTATAAACACTCTTATCTGTGGCCCAGAAATAGCCAATAATGTTGCTATTATTAGCTGTAGCTATTGACTATATGCATTGAAAAATAACCATAATAGGTTTGAAGATAAGTATATACCTTATTAATGAATAAAGACACATGAATAGCTATATACAGTAATCCTAGCAGTCATACTTTTTTGAAACTTTGCCACAAATCATATATCAGCATTGTATTTTTACATTTCCTTATTTGGATTGTCATCCAGAATAATATTGCTTATTTATAATGATTTGGCCAGGACTAGATTTCATCTTAGGAGAAGAGTACAAATGAACAAGTTAGGACTGACTTCCAGTTTAACTTGGGATTGTCTAAGGTATTGGAGAAGCTAATTTCATTTACTTCTCAAAAATTGGTGTTATTGGTGTTTATTTTTTAAAATTTGACATGGGGAAACATAATTAAAGAATAAAATTTCAAACAAAACTTCAGGCTATGAAAGTTAAGACACTGAGTCTCAGCTACGTTTCCTCAGTATGGTTTGGAAGCCAATGATTTTGAACGCTACAAATGCATTATGTAAACAGTTGCTTCAATCCAGGAAAGGACTCCAGAAAATGAGAAAGTAGAGGAGGTGTATAATTAGAAATTTACTTCTGAGAGGTTGTCAATATGAAGAATGTATCATTTGATCATATCAGAAGAGAGAGGTATGCAGTTCAACTTAAAAATAATTTAATGAAAACTTGAATGAAAATTTAGAATTATTAAAGGATAGAATTATTTTAGCCCAGTACAAAGATTATAATTAAAATAGTAAGATTGAAGAACAAATTTGCAACATTCTGATATAACAACAACAACAAAATCTCACGGAAGTGGTAAATTCATGTTCTCTGGAGATTTTTAGAACCAAACAGTCTGCCAGCAGTCCCCAGCCTTTTGGCACCAGGGACTAACGGTTTCATGGAAGACAATTTTTCCATGGACCAGAGTTGGGGAGTAGTCTGGGGATGATTCAGGTGCACTGCATTTATTGTGCACTTTCTTTCTGTTGTTACATCAGATCCACCACAGACTGTCAGGCACTGGATCCCAGAGACTGGAGATCCCTTGCTCTAGACTGTAAGATGATAAACTGCAATTAGTTTTCAGGTTCTTGTCACTCTTGCTTTCCACGAGCCCAGAGATTTAACAAAAACTCTCATCAGGGAAAAAAATAAAAGTAAGCCATTCTAAGAAACAGAATAATTTCACAGTTATAGGTAGAGACAGAAAAGCTTTAAAAAAAATTAACTGTAGAAAAAGGCCCAAAGTTAATAATAATACATTGTATTGAGACTTTATAATGGGCCAGCCACTATGTATGTGAATTACCACTTTTATTCCTTCAAATCAAGGAAATAGGAATTATTATCCGAAAGTTTATCAGCGAGAAATCGGAGGCTCCCCTGGCATCAGGAACCTGCTGTAGTCTACAGAACTAGGAAGAGTAGGCGCCCCTCTGAGGCCAGGCTGGGAGCCTTCGTGGCCCACCCTGCCCACCCATGTGGAGTCCAGGGGAGGAAGGAAGAGGGGAGGGAGACATGTTTGAGCAAAAGGAGCGGTTTTCCCCTTGAATTCCAAACCCTGGATGAGAAACCAGCCCTGGATGAGAGGTCCAGTGATGCACAGCGGAGCGGTCAAGAGGATATGGCTGTACATGGTGCCGAGAGTGGATGGCATGGGGCAGGGCAGAGGGATGACTGGAAAGAGGCCAGGGGCTACAAGCAGCAAGGAATTCAGAGGCTTTTTGGAAGAAAAAGACTGAAAAGGCCCCGAGAACTTTCTGTCATTATGGTTGATGATGGAGAGAGTCAACTTCTAAAATGCCCTATCCAGAGATATCTGCCATGGCCTCAGATTATCACTAAACTTGCTGGCATGTCTTCATTTGAGTGTTTACTCAGAATGTTTGTTTGTTTTAAGCTTCATCTTTAGAAGTTTTAATAGACTGGCATTAAGCTAACATCTGGAAATCAACATAGTAATTACATTAATTTCGTATAGGCGGATTCAGTGCTGTGTTCTAGCAACATAATAATCTCTTTCATTATGCACCTCAGGATGTGAGAGGGGAAGAACAGAGCAAAGAGGGGAGGGTGGAAAGTGTGGTGTGTGTGCGGGAACCACTGTCTTGGCCACATTTCCTCCTCCATTCCCGGTGCTCCCTGACTAATCTCCTGGGAGGGCTGCAGGTAAGGGTTGAACAAGATGCAGCCTTCTCAGTTCTTCCAGCACAGATGTCACTGATCCCACAGGGCCACTCTATTCATTTGATACCACCTTAGGCCACATAACAGCAAGGGATTAGACTCAAGAATCAATAATCTTTCTTTATCACTTTAATCATAAAATGTATGATTGTCACATGTAAACACAATGTGATAAATGCAAGAAGCCTTTCAAGAGTATTAAGGGCCATGTCATTACAAAGTCTTATAGAAATTTGACTTCTAAGTTAAAGTGAATTCTTTTAATCAAATTTGCATTGAACCTATGATCAAAGACTCTGAAGCAACAGACTGTGGTATAAGTTTCAGTATAACTCCAGTTCAAGCTAGAGTTTTGAATTTGCCCCTGGTTATTAATTGATTCCTACAAAATTTGTCGAAAACCAAAAACTGATTCCTACAAAGACCATCCTCCTAAAATTGTGTATTGTAGAACAGGTTTTAAAGCCAGCCCTTCTTTTATTGACACTGGTTGTTGGGTTTTTTTATTCCAGATGGTTCTAAAATTTTAAAACATCTTGCTATTTATCATAAAGAGCCTCATAATACAGCACTGTAGAAAAAATGTACTTCAAAAAACTAGTTCTAATAAGATTGTATCAAATTTGAAAATTTAGATAAAATTTAGATGACTGTTACTTAGTTAGCTGTAACCACTTTGGGGAAGCTACTCAGACAATTAAAATATACCCATTGATTGCAGTAATGCCTGAAATCCAAACACAGGCTATATGGGCAAGGTGGGGCTTTAGGAACTGTAAAGGAAAATGTATTCTTCCTCTTGTCTTTCTCCTTTATGCTCACACTATAGTTCTTCTGACACCAGATGTGTGGGGCTTTCCCACACCCTGCAGTTCTGTGGCACCAGCTGAGTGTCTTACAACATAACTCAGTTCTGACAGTTCTGTCGAGAGATGGATGGAAGTTATTACTGGTGCTTCTGCCCTTCCTGCTATAGGTCAGAAGTTGCCACCAACCCTCCTTGGATTTAGTTAACTTACTAGAGTGTCTCACAGGACTCAGGAAAACAGCTTACTTAATGTTTACTAGTTTATTACAAAAGGATATGATGTATTTTTGGATGGAAGAAGTGAGTAGGACAAGGTATGTGGAAGAGGGGCGTGTCTTCTAGCACAGCTGTCTCAGAACCTCCATGTCACCTGTTCACCAACCCCAGTATTCTCCAAACTGCATGCTTTTGGCATTTTAATGGAGGCTTCAATAGGTAGACATGATCATTAACCTCATTTCCAGCCCCTCTCCTCTTTCTGGAAAATGGGAAGGCACGGCTGAAGAGTCCAGTTTTCTCATCATAGCTTGGTATTTCTGGTGACCAGCCCCATCCAGGAGCCCACCAAGAGTCAACTCATTAGAAGAAAAAAATGTCTATCTTCCTGGAAATTGTAAGGGATATAGGAGCTCTGTGTAGGAGGAAGAGTCAAAGACCAAATAGAACAAAATGTGTTCCTAGTGCTCTTGCATGTATGCTTAATGCTCAGTCGTGTCCAACTCTTTGCAACCCCATGGACTGCAGTCCACCAGGCTCCTCTGTCCAAGGGATTCTCCAGGCAAGAATTCTGGAGTGGGTTACCATGCCCTCCCCCAGGGGATCTTCCTAACCCAGGGATCAAACGCAAGTCTCCCTCAATGCAGGTGGATTCTTTACCAGCTGAGCCACCAGGTAAGCCCAAGAATGCTGGAGTGGGTAGCTTATCCCTTCTCCAGGGGATCTTCCCAACCCAGGAATTCAACCAGGGTCACCTGAGTTGCAGGCAGATTTGTTACCAGCTGAGCTACCAGGGAAGGCCACTAGTTCTCTTATCACTTAGGAAATTGCAAGGGTTTGAGGAGCTCTATGCCAAGAACCAGGGGCAGAGAACTGTGTGTATATTATCTCACAGGTAAATGACTAAGAAAGTGTAGTGCTGCCAAAACTTATGGATTTGAAGCCTCTTCCTCATGTATCCATTTTTCTTAAAATTCCATGTAATACTAGCTGAAATCAGGAAACAGAAAAACACAAAAAGCAGACTATGAACAACTAAGGGCTTCTTCCCTGGTGGTTCTGCAGAAAAGAATCTCCCTGCCAATGCAAGGGACGCAGGTTCAACCCCTAGGTGGGGAAGATCCCCTGGAGAAGGAAATAGCAACCCACTCCAGTATGCTTGCCTGGGAAATCCCATGGATGGAGGAGCCTGGCGAGCTACAGTCCATGGGGTCACAGAGTTGGACATAACTTAGCAACTAAACACACATATTTGAACAACTAAAGACCATACAGTTCTTGCATTTGTGATGTAGAAGCTAGAAACGTGACCAACTTTTAAAACAAAGGTGAAATAAGATACATTTCTTCTGAAGAAAAATTATGTCATCAAACTTTTTCCATAAGCTTCTTTTATCAAGTATTGTAAGAATCCTGCTTCCTCCCAGAATCACTTTCAGTAGTTATTAAACAATAGATATCCATGATTCTCTTGGCAGTTTTTAACTTCTGAATATATGTAAACCACAAATTTGTTTTCAGCTTTTAGACTTTTTGTTTTGTGTTGGGGTTGTAACCAATTAAGAATGCCATGATAGTTTCAGGTGAACAGTGAAGGGATTCAGCCATACATACACATGTATCCATTTTCCGGCAAACCCCTCTCCTCTCATGCTGTCATATAACATTGAGCAGAGTTCTGTGTGCTATAGAGTAGGTCCTTGTTGGTTATCTATATAAAGCATAACATTTTTAAATAGTCAATAATTTCTTCTTCCTTTTCTTCTGCCAATTTTTCCAATTTTTCGTGCTTACCATAGGAAGTCCAAGATACAGGACAGAGCAGGAAAAAGAGGTAAAATGGGATCCAGAATTTTCTCAGAGCAGAAGCCTGAATTCTTATTTTAAAATTTTTATTTTATATGAGAGTATAGATGATTTACAGTGTTGTATAAGTTTCCATTATATGGCAAAGTGATATATATTACTTCATATATAATTGGAGAGTTCTTTCCTCTCCAATTTCTTTTTGTTTTTCCATCAACAAGCTGCTCAGTGATGAGGGAGGTAAGGATTGCGAGGCAAAAGCAGGATGTTGAGGGTGAAAAGAAAACATTTTCATCCCTTAGTTTCCTCTTCAAGTCGTGATGATGGGGAAAGAATGGGTATCTGTAATGAAAACATGAATAAATCCAGAAGTGCCTGCTTCATTTTGGATACAGACCCTGGAAAGAGAAGAAATTTTGCCACTATTGGGCATCATTAGAGATATTCCTGGCTCTGTAAATTTTGCTTTTTTACTGAGAGAGGTTTTTATAAGCTCTTCTAGTTCTGAATAAAAGACAAGCTTGCAGCTAGAAACAGTTTGATGAGTACTGCATGAATTCTAGCAAATTCTTACATAGACATTAAAATATTGGTTGAATCTTTTATATATTTCTTTTGTGAGTGTGAAAAATGAAGCAAGTTACTAATAGTATAACAGCACACTCAAATATATCACTGTGTAGTCTGAATTTTTCCAAAGAGAATACAGAAACATAAATTCATGCCATGTTCTTCAAGAGAAATACTCTTGGTTTGAACACTAAATACCATAAGACAGAAATCCTGGAAGTCTAGGTTCTAATTTCAGTCGTCAGTGGAGAGGCTGATGAAATGAATTTGGCTCAGGCCTATGGAGCACTCACCCTCTCCTGGTCCCCTCTACCCACTATCTTCTTTTCCTTCCAGAGCAATGACATGATTACTCTCTAGAAAAGACCTTGATGCTGGGAAAGATTGAAGGCAAAAGGAGAAAGGGGCAACAGAGGATAAGATAGTTAGATAGCATCACCGACTCAGTGGACATGAATTTGAGCAAACTCCAGGAGACAACTGAGGACAGAGAAGCCTGGCATGCTGCAGTCCACAGAGTCACAGAGTCAGGTAGGACTTAGCGACTGGGCAACAACAAGCACTGAAGTAGCTAGATTGGTGAGAGAAATATTTAAAGATGACAGTCTTGTCTGTACACAACAGCTACATGCAACCCATGGCCCAGTAATCTAGTCCCTATAAGAACATTCTCAGAAGTTCCACTAATTAGTTCCATTCTCATTTTCCACTAACTGGAAGATGATAGTTACCTCTTCCAATGTAAGGCAGGCTTCATATGTGCTCCCTGCAGAAACACTACACATCTTATAATTATGTAAGCTAATTTCTCAATTACCAATGTTACAAAATTAAAAATACCTGTCTAATTAGAAGAAATGTAGAACTTCATACAAAATAACATAGGCCTCTATGGAAACCACAACAATTCTGTTGAACTTAGGTGTCCAGCATTTCACAGTGTATCAGACACTGGAGTCCCCTGAAGATCTCACCTCCCCACTTCTGTTTGTACAGCTCTGCCTCTGTGAACCTTTGCCCCTTGCCTTTGTTGGAATTTTCTTTGGTGCTTACCATAGGAAGTCCAAGATACAGGACAGAGCAGGAAAAAGAGGTAAAATGGGATCCAGAATTTTCTCAGAGCAGAAGCCTGAATTCTTATTTTAAAATTTTTATTTTATATGAGAGTATAGATGATTTACAGTGTTGTATAAGTTTCCATTATATGGCAAAGTGATATATATTACTTCATAGCAAATAGATGGGGAAACAATGGAAACAGTGTCAGACTTTATTTTGGGGGGCTCTAAAAACACTGCAGATGGTGATTGCAGCCATGAAATTAAAAGATTCTTGCTTCTTGGAAGAAAAGTTATGACCAACCTAGACAGCATATTAAAAAGTAGAGGCATTACTTTGTCAACAAAGGTCTGTCTAGTCAAGGCTATAGTTTTTCCAGTAGTCGTGTATGGATGTGAGAGTTGGGCTATAAAGGAAGCTGAGTGCCGAAGAATTGATGCTTTTGAACTGTGGTATTGGAGAAGACTCTTGAGAATCCCTTGGACTGCAAGGAGATTCAACCAGTCCATCCTAAAGGAAATCAGTCCTGGGTGTTCATTGGAAGGACTGATGTTGAAGCTGAAACTCCTATACTTTGGCCACGTCATGCAAAGAGCTGACTCATTGCAAAAGACCGTGCTCCTGGGAAAGACTGAGGGCAGGAGGAGAAGGGGATGACAGAAGGTGAGATGGTTGGATGACATCCCTGATTCAATGGACATGGGTTTGAGTAAACTCTGGGAGTTGGTGATGGACAGAGGCCTGGCGTGCCTCAGTCCATGGGGTCACAAAGAGCTGAACACGACTGAGTGACTTTTTGACCCCATGGACTGTGGCACGCCAGGCCTCTGCTCATCACCAACTCCCGGAGTTTACTCAAACCCATGTCCATTGAGTCAGGGATGCCATCCAACCATCTCATCCTCTGTTGTCCCTTTCTCCTCACACACATATATATATCCATTCATTTTCAGATTATTTTCCCATATGGGCTATCACAAAATATTGAGTAGAGTCCCCTGTGCTATACAGTAGGTCCTTGTTGATTATCTGTTTTATATATAGTTGTATGTATTCATTGATTCCAACCTTCTAGTTTATCCTTGCCACCATGTTCCCATTTTGGTAACCATAAATTTGTTTTCAGAGTTTTTGAGTCTGTTTCTGTTTTGTGAATAAGTTCATTGTATTGTTTATTTGTTTGTTTTTTTACATTCTACATGTAGGTGATATCATATGGTATTTGTCTTTGTCTGACTTACTTAACTTAGTGTGATAGTCTCTAGATTCATCCATGTTGTTGTAAATGACATTATTCTTTCGTGTGACTAATAGTTCACTGTATATATGCACCACATCTTCTTTATCCATTCCTCTCTTGATGGCCGTTTTCACTGCTTCCAGGTCCTGGCTATTGTAAATAGTGCTGCAACAAAAATTGGGGTGCATGTATCTTTTCAAATTATGGTTTTCTCTAGATATATGCCTAGGAGTGGGACTGCTGGATCATATGATAGGTATATTTTTAGTATTTTAAGGAATCTATATACTGTTCTCCATAGTAGCTGTAACAATTTACATTCTCACCAACAGTGTAAGAAGGTTCCCCTTTTTCCACATCGTCTCCAGCATTTATTGTTTGTAGACTTTTTGATTATGGCCATTCTGACCGGTGTGAGGTGTTATTAAACATGACATTAAGCATTAAATATGTTAAGCATCTTTTCACGTGCTTCTCGGCCATCTGTATATAGGAGCCGGAGTTCTGCTCATACATAGCTTGTTCAGTTTCCACTTCTGTGGGTAACTTTGACTAAATCATGGAGGAGAAGGGATTCTTAGAGAGTTGGATAAGGAAGGACTTGGCAAATGTACATACTGAATTATAACTCCCTTGTGAGTCCTAGGGAAATATTACTGTCACTTACCTAAGTCTAGTGAGGTAATACTCACTGGAGCCTCTTAAATCACCTTCCTTATGGGAAACTACTTGGCAAACCTCCATTTCTCTTCATTGGCAGGTTGTATTTATGTTTACATGTTGGAAAGTTTTAGCCCTCATAGTATAGAAAGGCTGTACTTCAGTGACTTTTGAAATGAACCTTAGTGGATACTCCCTGGGAATTTTATTTATGTTGACAGGGAAGGAAGAAGAGAAGGTGGGGCAGAGGATATGGGTGGGGGCTCCTCTGCAAACCATGCTGGGAAATAGTGAAGATCACAGGGGAAAATAAAAATCCAGCTTTAGCAAAATGGCTGCTCAGTATGTGAAGTGACTGGAACTCTCATATACTGCTGCTGGAAATGCAAAGTGATACGGACAGTTTGGAAAATGGCTTGGTGCTTTCTTATAAAGTTAAATAACCACTTACCATATGACCCATCACTCATGTTCTTCCAAGAGAAATGAAAACATAATATCCACAAATATGATGTGCAAATGTCCATTGCAGTTTTATTCATAAGCTAAAACTGTAAACAACCCAAGGGCTCATCAGCTTGTGAAAGGATAAAAACTGTGGTAAATCCCCACAGTAGAGTATGACTCTGCCATAGAAGGACAATGTTACTGATACATGCAATGATGTGTGTTATGAAAAGGCAAAATGATAGGATACCAAAAGAGGAACTCCCCAGGTCATTAGGTGCCCAATATGCTACTGGAGATCAGTGGAGAAATAATTCCAGAAATAATGAAGGGATGGAGCCAAAGCAAAACAATACCCAGCTGTGGATGTGACTGGTGATAGAAGCAAGGTCCTATGCTGTAAAGAGCAATATTGCATAGGAACCTGGAATGTCAGGTCCATGAAATAAGGCAAATTGGAAGTGGTCAAACAGGAGATGGCAAGGGTGAATGTCGACATTCTAGGAATCAGCGAACTAAAATGGACTGGAATGGGTGAATTTAACTCAGATGACCATTATATCTACTACTGTGGGCAGGAATCCCTCAGAAGAAATGGAGTAGCCATCATATTCAACAAAAGAGTCCGAAATGCAGTACTTGGATGTAATCTCAAAAATGACAGAATGATCTCTGTTCATCTCCAAGGCAAACCATTCAATATCACAGTTATCCAAGTCTATGCCCCAATCAGTAACTCTGAAGAAGCTGAAGTTGAACAATTCTATGAAGACCTACAAGACCTTTTAGAACTAACACCCAAAAAAGATGTCCTTTTCATTATAGGGGACTGGAATGCAAAAGTAAGAAGTCAAGAAACACCTGGAGTAACAGGCAAATTTGGCCTTGGAATGTGGGATGAAGCAGGGCAAAGACTAATAGAGTTTTGCCAAGAAAATGCACTGGTCATAGCAAATACCCACTTCCAACAACACAAGAGAAGACTCTACACATGGACATCACCAGATGGTCAACACCGAAATCAGATTGATTATATTCTATGCAGCCAAAGACGGAGAAGCTCTATACAGTCAACCAAAACAAGACCAGGAGATGACTGTGGCTCAGATCATGAACTCCTTATTACCAAATGCAGACTTAAATTGAAGAAAGTAGGGAAAACCACTAGACCATTCAGGTATGACCTAAATCAAATCCCTTATGATTATACAGTAAAAGTGAGAAATAGATTTAAGGGCCTAGATCTGATAGATAGAGTGCCTGATGAACTATGGAATGAGGTTCATGACATTGTACAGGAGACAGGGATCAAGACCATCCCCATGGAAAAGAAATGTAAAAAAGCAAAATGGCTGTCTGGGGAGGCCTTACAAATAGCTGTGAAAAGAAGAGAGGCAAAAAGCAAAGGAGAAAAGGAAAGATATAAGCATCTGAATGCAGAGTTCCAAAGAATAGCAAGAAGAGATAAGAAAGCCTTCTTCAGTGATCAGTGCAAAGAAATAGAGGAACAGAACAGAATGGGAAAGACTAGAGATCTCTTCAAGAAAATTAGAGATATCAAGGGAACATTTCATGTAAAGATGGGCTCGATAAAGGACAGAAATGGTATGGACCTAACAGAAGCAGAAGATATTAAGAAGAGGTGGCAAGAATACACAGAAGAACTGTACAAAAAAGATTCTAGCCAAGATCATTAGTCAATAAAGTGACATACTAGAAAGGAAGAAATAAAACTCTGTATTCACCAAGAATATAATATTGTCTAGGAAAAAATCCTATCTAATATGCTATAAAGTCTTTAGAACTAAAGAACAAGTCAAACAAGATTTTCAGAATAAAAGATCAATATACCAAAAAAAATCAGTCATAATTCTACAGAGTATCAATGAGCAACTCAAACATGAAGAGAATTTCATTTACAACAGTATCAAAAAGATAACTAGATTTAACACAAGAAATATAAGACACATCCCCAAAACTTCAAGGTTGTTGAAGGAAATTTAAGAAGACCTCAATAAAAGGAAGTCAACAAACTTCCTCAATAAAAGGAGCTCAATAAAAGGAATTTAAAAAATAAATAATAAAGAACAGGAAAGCAAAGGTAAAAGAAACAGCAGCTCTAATTTATTTCTCTATGAGAGTAATAGGTTTCCTTAAGTGTTTTCCTGTTTTGGCTCTTCAAATCCAGCCTAAGCTAAAGTGAAGAGGTATGGTAGATACTGTTACACATATGCACAGTTCCCAAAGACCCCAGGAGGGTAAAGACCAAATGGAAGCAAAACTAAAAGAAGATAAAACAGGAGAGTTGGGTTTGATCCCTGGTTTGGGAAGATCCCCTGGAGAAGAGAATGGCAACCCACTCCAATATTCTTGCCTGGAGAATTTCATGGACAGAGAAGAGCCTGGTGGGCTACAATCCATGGGGTCACAGAGAGTCG
>SJYC01015357.1:0-32974 GCA_006408675.1 Madoqua kirkii
GGGATTGAACCCAGGTCTTGCACATCGAGGGCAGACGCTTTATCGTCTGAGCCACCAGGGAATCGGGACATCTTTTTTGGGTGTTAGTTCTAAAAGGTCTTGTGGGTCTTTACAGAACCGTTCAACTTCAGCTTCTTTAGCATTTTTGGTCAGAGCATAGACTTGAATTACCGTGATATCGAATGGTCTGCCTTGGCAATGAACAGAGATGATCTCAAAGAGTTTTAGCCATCTGTGTGTAGATGAGCTGGAGAACCCATAAAGGACATTCTTCTCTATTCTCTGTGTGTTCAGGAAACTGTTTCGGTTATTCAAAGAACTGGAGTGCCGAGCAGCAAGGCCTAAAAATATCAGTCTCTTGAGAGATGAAGAGATGATACTGGTTGAAGATACTACCCTGTGCTGTGGCTCTGTAGCGCCGGGACTCCTGCATTAGCTCTGTTAATGGCAAACATGGAGTAAAGTTGGGAAGAACGTAAATGTGAACGGACAGAATTTTAAACTTCTCTTCCTTAGTGTGCTTGGGAGAATATCCTTTACTAAAACTGCTGAGTGCAGATGAAATACTTTGCTGCTCTTTAAATCACCCTAATCTTGAAAGCAATTAACCGCGCTTTGATAATTGAATTGATTTTTCCTTCCTCATTGAGGAGCACTGACTCCGACTGGGGAACCAAAGGAAAATCTCTTGAATATCATCAAAAATGAGCTTTATTGAACAGCTTAGTGCATATTTCAGATACATTTTTAAAGTGAAATTATAAAACTAAATCAAAAAGTCACACATGGTCATGCGTGTTCCTACCTTATAAGACTGAGTTAAAAAGGAATGAGTAACTCTGGACACTTTAAATATAATTTTTGTTTTATATTGGAGTACAGTTGATTAACGATGTTGTAAAGGTGAAAGTGTGAGAGGCCCCTGTAAGTTAATAATTACTTAAGAAGTAGGTTTTCTTAACCACAGAACCAGGCAGGCTTGCTTAGCAACCAAACCATTTAACAGAAGCAGGAGAGTTGTCCCCAAACGATCGAATTATCAGGGACTGACGCCCACATCCTGCCCAGTGAGCTCAGTAAGTTAATGATTCCTAGGACATGCTCCTCTATGCACTGTAAGAAAATACAAGGAAAAGGTGGTGATTGACCTATCTTAGTGTATGTCACCTCCTTTTTGCTCATTTCCATTGCTCCATGACAGTTTCAGTTTGACTGTGTGGGAGCAAGAAAACCCCCCCTCTCAACGTGGAGGAGGAATGGATCATGGAAGAGTAACGTTTGCTCAAGAAGGAGGAAGAAGATGGTCGTCTCCCCCTTCCTACTTTTCCTTTGATTATAAAGCTGTACTCTTTATATGCCATGGATGGAAAATGCCATGGATGGAGGAGGCTGGTGGGCTGCAGTCCATGGGGTCGCTGAGAGTTGGATACGATTGTGACTTTAATGCACTGTAAGAAAATACAAGGAAAAGGTGGTGATTGACCTATCTTAGTGTATGTCACCTCCTTTTTGCTCATTTCCATTGCTCCATGACAGTTTCAGTTTGACTGTGTGGGAGCAAGAAAACCCCCCCTCTCAACGTGGAGGAGGAATGGATCATGGAAGAGTAACGTTTGCTCAAGAAGGAGGAAGAAGATGGTCGTCTCCCCCTTCCTACTTTTCCTTTGATTATAAAGCTGTACTCTTTATATGCCATGGATGGAAAATGCCATGGATGGAGGAGGCTGGTGGGCTGCAGTCCATGGGGTCGCTGAGAGTTGGATACGATTGTGACTTTACTTTCACTTTTCACCTTCATGCATTGGAGAAGAAAATGGCAACCCACTCCAGTGTTCTTGCCTGGAGAATCCCAGGGACGGCAGAGCCTGGTGGGCTGCCATCTCTGGGGTCATACAGAGTCAGACAAGACTGAAGTGACTTAGCAGCAGCAGCAGCAGCAGCAGCAGCATAAAGCTGTGATCCACTCAATTCTCAGCATGATATTCCCTTGCCCACCCACTTGTAAGCCTCATAAGCGTCTTGGTCTATTAAACCACTTTTTTCTAATGCTGTTCCACGTGGCATGCAGGATCTTAGTTCCCCAGCCAGGGGTCAAACCCGACACCCCTGCAGTGGAAGGGCAGAGTTTAACCACTGGGCCATCAGGGAAGTGCTAGGAAATCACTTCTCATCTATCACTTTGCCTCTCTCTGAATTCTTTCTGCACGGAGCTCCTTGGAGTACCCGAGATTCGTTTCTGCGTGTTCAACACGGCGATGCCTTTCTCACTGCCAGAGGTACCAAAAACAAAAGTTGAATAACCACTAACTATGGATAACCTAGAGAAGACTCATGTACTACATGAGGACTGACCAGGTGACCTTGGTCCCTTTAGTGCTGGGATAAAGTTCCAGCCACCAGCAAGGGGTCATTGCATGGACAGTAAGTGTCCAGCTCTGTGAAGGGAAAGATGAGCCTAAGGGAGAATCGGAAGGCAGCCCTCTATTGTGAAGATGTCAACACCAGCAAAAGCTATCTATACATTCGAGGCAATCCCTATGAAGATTCCAATGACATTTTTTTACAAAAGTACAAAAAATAATCTTAAAAATCTATATGTAAGCCCAAAAGGTCCTGGATAACCAATGCAGCTTGAGAAAGAAGGACAAAGCTGGAAGCATCACAGCTCTTGATTTTAAGCTAGACTACAAAGAAATAGTAATGAAAGACATGGAACTGGCATAAAAACAGACACCTAGACCAATGGGGCAGAGTCACGCTCTCCAAAATTAACCAAAGCAGGTGTGGTCGACTCATATTTGCCCAGGGAGCCAAGAATCTGCCTTAGGGAAAAGACAGTCTCTTCAGAGAATGCGCTGAGAAAATGAGATATTCACAGGTGAAAAAATGGCACTAGGCCCCTCTGTTACACCACTCACAAAAAGTCGCATGAAATGGATTAGGGATTTAAATGTAAGACCTGAAAGCATAAAACTCTTAGAAGAAAACAGGAGAAAAATCTCCCGGACATGGTCCTTGGCAATAATATTTTGGACATGACACCTAAAGCACAAAGAATAAAATAAAAAATGAACAATGATACAACATAAAACTTAAAAGCCTCTGCACAGCCCCCCCCCCCAAATCAGATCCTCTAGGGACCACAGTTAAATACTGTGGGTGTTTCCAATAGGGAAGCAGAATCAATTTTTCATCTCTGATCAGGATGTGGAACCAAGAAGTGTCTTGACCAGGTTAGTTCAGGAGAGGAAAGCTAAATATCCTGAAATCGTCCCTTTTACTGAGACTGCCTGCTGCTGGGCTCTCAAAAGCACGTTCCATGTGGCTTCCAGAATGGCGAGATCAGACTGCTGTTGCTGTTTGGGTGCCAAGCTGTGTCCTACTCTTTACGACTCCACAGACTTAGCCTGCCAGGCTCCTCTGTCCGTGGGATTTCCCAGGGTAAGTCAGATACCGAGTGTTAATTATTGTACAGCTGTTCTGGACGACAGATGGGCAGGAAGAGCTAGCACCCAGATTTATGAGGATGGGGGAAGTCACGGAGTGGCGTTTCAGTCTGGAGAAACCTCCCTCTCACAAAAGGGCGTGCCCGGGCTATCTAATTTGAAACTGAAATGAAGTTCAGTTCCCCTCCCCAGGTCCCCTACCTCGGAATGCTGCTTTATTCACTCTGGTTTTCCTAACAATGGGAGGTGTCAAAGTGAATGATGTGAAAGTGGTTATTGGAAAAGTGCCATGTAGTACATTTGTGTGATATTGTTAAAATGGAAATCAAGTCAGATTCATTAGAATGCTTAGTACTTGCAAAATGAGGCCAGAGTTCTTTCCTAGCCTCAGTTCCAGTGGAAGAGTACCTTTCCCAGCACAGCTGGCCATGCTCCTAACTGTTTCAGGCAAGATGGCATGTGACTGTAGATCCGAATATATTGGGCGACTGACAGATACTCTCAGGACATGTTAGACATCGGTTTTCCCTCCTTAGGAAATAAGTTCTGTTCATTCGACTGACCTTGATAAAATATGAACCCTGGCAGCATGCGGTGCTATGGAAACATGAGATGCCACTGCTGTGCTCACCAGTTAGGGCTGTACAGCCACGGCCCTGGGTTTCAATTAGGCTGAGGGTGAACCCTGGGTCAGGCAACTGCCCGCTGCAGCGGGGGACAGAGCTGCTCTTCCTACTCTGCAGTAACACGGTTTGAGGGGCACTGTCTACATGAGGAGCAGTTGGCAGGCCTGTGTCAGCCTCCAGGGGTTAGGGCACAACTTGATTTTAAAAAGTACCTTTCCGGGTGACTCACAACACGGCCACAAAAGCAGCTTGGGACACACACAGGCACACATGGATAACACAGGAGCTGATGCAAGGCTCAGAGAAAAACAGGATGGAAGCAGGATAAACCAGGGACTTCCCTGGTGGCTCAGTGGAATCCACCTGCCACTGCAGGAGACGCAGGCGACTAGGGTCCAACTCCCGGGCTGGGAAGGTCCCCTTGAGAAGGGCATGTCTGCCCTCTCCAGTATTCTTGCCTGGGCTCACAGATGGAGGAGCCTTGCGGGCTACATGCAATGGGGTCGCCAAGAGTTGGCTGCAACTAAGCAACCAAACAACGACCGCAAAGGACAATAGGAAAGGAAAGCCTTGAAGAGGGGAGGTGGTCCATGGCATCAAGGGCTACACAAAGATCAAGGTTTATGAAGACATTTAAAAGAAATCCCTTGTGTTTGTCGATGAGGAGATCATCAGGGACTCTAAAACGGGCTGGCCAGCTATGGCCACTGTTTGTCTTTGTATGACCCACAAGCCAGCAGTGACATTTTTTTTCATTTTTAGATATAAAATATATTTTACACATTTTATTTATTTTGGCTGAATGGGTCTTTGCTGCTGTGCGTGTGAGCTCTCTCTAATTGCAACAAGCAAGGGCTCTTCTCCAGTTGTGATGCTCGAGCTTCTCATTGTGGTGGCCGCTCTTGCCGCACAGCCTCTAGGGAGTGCGGGCTTCAGTAGTTGTAACGCATGGACTTAGCTGCTGCAAAGCACGTGGAATCTTCTCGGATCAGGGATTGAACCCATGTCTCCTCTTAACCACTGGACCAGCAGGGAAAGCCTAGATATGAAGTATTTAACTGAGATTATCACTGCTTGGGCTTCCCTAGTGGCTCAGCTGGTAAAGAATCCACCTGTAATGCGGGAGACCTGGGTTCGATCCCTGGGTTGGGAGGTTCCCCTGGAGAAGGAAAAGGTTACCCGCCCAGTACTCTGGCCTGGAGAATTCCATGGACTGGTCTGTGGGGTCGCAAAGAGTCAGACACGATTGGGCAGCTCTGACTGTCTCCACGGCGGCTTGATGAGCTGGGGACATGGCCTCTTGCACTGAAAGCCTAAAGTGTTTGCTGTCTGGCCCTTGACAGGAAAATTTGCTTCCTTTTGCTTTGAAAAGATATTCTAGGAGATTGAAAGGGGAAATTGAAGGAACATATACCAGATGTCTTCCATCATCTCAGCAACATGGGAGGAACTTATCCTGCTCCTCTCATAACTCAGGTGAGGAAGATGGGAAGTGGGGGAGAGCTTCTGGACCCTGGTTGCACATGAAAATCCCCCAGGGAGATTTAACACATGCAGATTCTTTGGTCCTGACCCCAAGATATTCTGGTCTAATAATTGGCCTGGAATGGAGCCTCGTATTTTTAAAAGGCAGGAAGGGTTGAATGTGAAAGTGTCACACTCTTGTTGGAGTGTCAGTATAACTCATCTGGAGTTGAATTGGAAGATTTTGAAGCAAGCTTAGCTGATGTTAAATTTCAGCAGGTTTTAATGGATTCAATCAAGACAGTTGTATTATTTTCTCCAGCAGCAGGTAGTGGCAAGATGGGAAGTCAGTCAATAAATACTTATTGAGTGCCTCAACTGTGCAGGACACAGCAGAAAGATGATGGGTGGGATGGGGTATCTTGGGGTACTGGCAAAGACACCCTAACGTGGCTAATTCTGTGGTCCACAGTATAATGGGAACCAAGTGAGGTTAGGATAGAATGGACAGACAACATGGACTGGTGGATGGATAGTACATTGATGGATGGATGGAAGGATGGATTGATGGATGTGGAATTCAACAGGACTAAGGGTCTGGAGATGACTGAGGGAGAAAGGGATGATTCAGTGTATGTGAGAAAATAAAAACATATGCTAATAACCCAGAGAACACTCATGATTAAACTTTTTGGTGGACGTGTTTTTATTTCTCTTAGGAAATAAGAAATTCCTAGGAGTGAAATTGCTGGTTGATGATGAATTTATATTAACTGTTTAAGAAGTTGCTAAACTGCTTTCCAAAGTGATTTCACCATTTTACATTCCCACCAATAATATATGGGAGTCCTGTAGACTTAATTTTAAAAGGTTAAAAGAGAAAGAAGATCTACCAATATATAAATTTCAAGGTTGAAATTCCATTTCCTGGCATGTATAATCTCAGTCTCCCTGTTTAATGGAAGGAAAGTTGATGGATTGAGTGTGCCTTGACTTCTCTGGAGTCTCACTTCCCACATTTTGCTGTTTGGCTGGAAAAACGGTTTTCTGAGCCCATTCAGTGCAGTAGGCTCAGGGAAAGAAACCCGGGGCTTCTCCACTCCTAGCTACCCCAAGAGACCATTCACAGAGCAAAGAATACTGAACGACTGAGAAATCTCTCCTAGGCTACAGCGAGAAAAGAGTTAATGCAGTTTGTAACAATTACTGACTACAAGATCTGCAATGATTGCATAAAATTTCTGAAATATGCCTGCAAGCTCCTGTTATTGATGCGGTGACCCCCAGGGGTGCACATGCGGGTTTAAGTGTCTAAGCTGTTTTATTAATTAAATTGCTATGATTTACCTCTCCCATGTTAGCATTTACAGTTTATGAAACAGCCCTGTAATTAGAAAGTGACGAGTGTGGCTTGTTTACTTTGTGGGTGAATATTATATACATAAAAACTTATATATGTGTACACACACACATACACAAAACTGTGTTTTCCCCAGCCAACCCTCACAGGCTACTTTATTTCTAGTCCAATTAATAGGCAACCTCCAGTGGTGCATTAAATTGCTTTTTAAGGGGAGGAGGGAGATAGCTGGGAAGTTCATTATTCCTGCTGAGGTGTGTGATGGCATCCATGAATGTTTGTTTATTTGTTTTCCCTCTGTAGACAGAACACTGAAATCTTAAGATTGTAAGAAGTACGTCTAGAATGGCCCCAAGATACCTAGAGAATTCTACAATTGCAGAGCTATTTTTTAAAGTTTTTATTGGAATATAGTTGATTTACGATGTTATGTGAGTTTTAGGTATACAGCAATGTGATTTGGTTATACATACATACACTGATACATAGATAGGTATGCATCATAGGTTATTACAAGATGCTGAGATAGGTCCTTGTGCTTTACAGCAGGTCCTTGTTGATTATGTATTTTATATATAGTAGTATGTATACTTTAACCACCAATTCCCAATTTTTCCCTCCCCCTGCTCCTCTTTGGTAACTATAAGCTTGTTTTCTATGTCCATGAGTCTATTTATGTTTTGTAAATAAGTTCATTTGTATTTTGTTAAGATTCTACGTATGTGACATCAGATGATATTTGTCTTTCCCTCTTTGGCTTGACTCACTTAGTATGACCATCTCTATTATAATTGTACAATGTCTATAATCTCCACTCCCCATTTGAAGGTATTTCTAGGAATATATAGTACATATCCTATGCTAAAAGACAATAAAGTTGTTGTTGAAGCACTTTTTGCTAACCTTTATTTTGTATGTATTTATTCATGCCTTCTGGAGAAGGCAATGGCACCCCACTCCAGTTCTCTTGCCTAGAAAATCCCGTGCATGGAGGAGCCTGGTGGCCTGCAGTCCATGGGGTTGTGAAGAGTCGGACATGACTGAACGCCTTCACTTTCACTTTTCACTTTCATGCATTGGAGAAGGAAATGGCAACCCACTCCAGTGTTCTTGCCTGGAGAATGCCAGGGACGGGGGAGCCTGGTGGGCTGCCGTCTGTGGGGCCGCACAGAGTCAGACAGAAGCTACTCAGCAGCAGCAGCATTCCTGGTTTCTGCGAGCACATGTACTGGCCTTGGTTCCAATGTTGTATATATTTTTATTGATTTTTCTCAACTGAGGGCTGTGTCTGACTTTGAAGAATGTCAAATTGTGAATCTAGTTCAAGAATATCAAAGGAGTGCTGAACCTTAGGTTGCAAGACCTTTGAGAGTTATATATTCACTTTTCAAGTATATATTCACCTTGGATGCTGTAGGAATCAGTCATCATTGCAATTTCAAGTCTCTAAGTGAAGGAGGTAGTGCCTGATTTCAAAAGTCTCTGTCTTAGGAGGTATTAGTGGCAAAATGAAATGATGGCCTTTAAAATATTTTAACATTTACGGAAAAAGGTTTAGGCAAGAATACTGGACTAGGTAGCCAGTTCCCTTCTCCAGGGGATCTTCCTGACCCACGAGTCAAACCCAGGTCTCATTGCAGACCATTCTTCACTGTCTGAGCCACCAGGGAAGCCTTCCCTATACTTAAAAATATTCATTGGGTTAACAATCTAACACTGAAGAGGTTTATGAATAAACGTTGCTTTGCTCTCACAGCTGAGTGATGTGGTCTGATCGTAGAGGGTTAGAACAAATTAGGAGGGCAGACAGCAAAGAAGCGAGTAATATGGAGCTTAGCGCAGGGCCATGCGTAAAGTGCTCCACGCCACTTCACTCATCTACTTAACATTTATCAAGAACCTATGCTTATTTATTGTTATTTGGGGGAAAGTGGGATGGGAAGGAGAGATAAACTGGGAGACTGAGATTGACGAATACACACCGTGGGTTTCCCTGGTGGCTCTGAAGGTAAAGCGGGAGCCTGGGGCTCGACTTCTGGGTCAGAAAGAGCCTCTGGAGAAGGGAATGGCTACTCACTTTCACAGTATTCTTGCCTGGAGAATTCCATGGATAGAGGAGCCTGGAGGCTATAATCCATGGGGTCCACAAAGAGTCAGACACTACTGAGCAACTAACATATATATAAAATAGAAAACTAGTAAAGACCTACTGTGGAGAAGGCAATGGCACCCTGCTCCAGTACTCTTGCCTAGGAAATCCCATGGATGGAGGAGCCTCATAGGCTCCAGTCCATGCGGTAGCTAAGAGTTGGACACGACTGAGTGACTTCACTTTCACTTGTCACTTTCATGCACTGGAGAAGGAAATGGCAACCCACTCCAGTGTTCTCGCCTGGAGAACCCCAGGGACGGGGGAGCCTGGTGCACTTCTGTCTACGGGGTCGCACAGAGTCGGACATGACTGATGCGACTTAGCAGCAGCAGCAGCAAAGACCTACTGTGTAGCAAAGGAACTCTACTAAACATTCTGCAATGACCTTTATGGGAAATAAAGCTAAAAAAGAGTAGATATATGAACATAACCCCAGGGACGGGGGAGCCTGGGCACTTCTGTCTACGGGGTCGCACAGAGTCGGACATGACTGATGCGACTTAGCAGCAGCAGCAGCAAAGACCTACTGTGTAGCAAAGGAACTCTACTAAACATTCTGCAATGACCTTTATGGGAAATAAAGCTAAAAAAGAGTAGATATATGAACATATTCAGAGAGAATGTTCCTTTGAATATAATTGTTCTTTAAAAGTCTTTTGAGATTAATCAAGGTTCTAGTGGGAATGGCGGACTTCCCGATGGTTCAGCAGGTAAAGAATCTGCCTGAAATGAGAAGACACAGGAGATTCAGGTTTGCTTGGTTCAGTCCCTGGGTGGGGAACATCCCCTGGAGGAGGAAATGGCAACTCGCTCCAGTATTCTTGCCTGAAAAATCCCATGGTCCATGGTGTCACAGAGAGTAGGACAGAACCGCGCGACTAAACACCTTGGTGGGAACAGGCTCAGTTTTTGTATTGGCTTTCCTGATTTCATTAAAAAAAAGTCTTGGATGATGACATCAGCTTAATCACTGTCTGGCAGTGGAGGGATGAGGGTCATTAAGGGGAGAGAGTGTAAATGCTTCCCAGCTTCTAGTCAACAACACTGACAAATCTGCGTAGAGAGGAGAGAAAGAGTAATAGAACCCAGGAGAAGCACAGGATTTATAGCCAATCACCTTTAAAGATGTAAAGAGGAGCATTGAATTCTTTAAAAACCGTTTACGTAAGTAAAAACACAAGATTTGTAACAGCAATTAGTAACAAGCTACCATTTGTGGGGAAACGTGAGAAATCTGCATATCTTTGTGTTTGCTTATCTTTACAAAAAGAAATGTTGGAAAGAAAAGCAAAACTAGTGGGATTTCCCTGGTGGTCCATTAGTTAAGGCACCTTGCTTCAAATGCAGGGGGCGCGGGTTCAATCCCTAGTTGGGGAACTAAGATCCTACAAGCTGTGCAGTGTGGTCAAAAAAGACAGAGAAAGAAAACAAAAAAGAAAAACAAAACTAGTAACAGTAGTTATCTGTGTGTGTGTGTGTGTGTGCATGTGTGTGTGCAAGTGTGTGTGTGCATGCCTGTGTGTGTGTACTACTTGTGTAGGAGTGTGACTTGCAGAAAGAACAGGCACAGAGAAAGCGCCTCCTCACTGCAGGCACACACAGAGTTTCACGGCATACGGACCAGCTGGGGATGCTGTGACATTCAGGTTCGGATTCAGTCAGCCTGGAACATGGCCTGAGATGCTGCATTTCCAACAAGCTCCCGGGCAACGCCTGTGCTCCTGTTCCACGGACCGCACTTGCCTACAACTAGGGAATTTGCGTGTGACCTTAGTGCTGAGTGGCACTGAAGGGTTAATACTCCTTTGGCTGGTGTGGTAATGACATCACGCTTCCAGAGAACCTACAAAGATGTGCAATACAGGTTAAAAGACCTGGGATCTGAGTCTGGGTCTTTTAAAACTACTTCGGAAATAAGAGGCACAAACAGCTACTAGAGGATAGATGAAGACGTCTGGCAAAATCTTGATCTTTACTGAATCTGGGTTCTGGGTTTGCTGGAGTTCGTTTTACCATTCTCCACCTTTGTAGGTTTGAAATTTCTCTTAATAAAATATTTTAAATTGTGTGCAATTTCTGTTTCCCACAAAAACCTTAACCCTTAAGGGTTAAACCCCTAACCAGAACCTTAAGCCCTCCTAAAGGTTCTAAATGAAAGTGTTAGTCACTCAGTCGGGTCCAACTCTTTTCGACCCCACGGACTGTAGCCCACCAGGCTCCCCTGTCCGTGAAATTCTCTGAGGAAGAATACTTAGAGATGTATTGGTGGGCTGCCATTTCCTTCTCCAGGGGATCTTCCTGACCCAGGGATCAAACCCAGGTCTCCTGCACTGCAAGCAGATTCTTGACTGTCTGAGCCACCATCAGTACTGAGTTTATCCTGTTGCAAAATCTAAATTAAAACCTGGTCTTCATTTTACGTGACTTTCAGTGAGCCTTTGGCACATTTAACCACCTCAGCTTTCTCAAAACATTTTTCCTTTGGTTTGCTGACACCACTCTGGTATTCTTGGGCTTCCCTTGTGGCTCAGCTGGTAAAGAATCTGCCTGCCATGTGGGAGACCGGGGTTCGATCCCTGGGTTGGGAAGATCCCCTGGAGAAGGGAAAGGCTACCAACTCCAGTATTCTGGCCTGGAGAATTCCATGGACTATACAGTCCATGGGGTCACAGAGTCAGAGTGATTTTTACTTTCGTTCTATCTTCTTATGGTGGAACAAGGGAGAACTCAGGAAAGGGTCTTGCTGTTTGAAGACTCTGAAAGCACGTTTCTTCGTTTCCAGCTAAGATGTGTTTCGGACACACTCTGAAGATGAGCGTGATGGAGCATGTGACATCCCGGGTTATCGTCCAGAATAGATCTCTTTAGCATTTTCGCTCCTCAGTCACACTGGGAGGGTGTCTCACGTGTCCTGTTTGTTCTGCAGACCCCATGTCAGTGGGAGCAGACATAGTACCCCCAGCTCTTCCCTGGAGAGTTAGCAGGAGCTCGTCAAATGTGCCGAAGGGCTTCCTGGAGGTGGTGACAGGACAGTTGGGAACAGGTAGGTGATCTGCTTAATGGATTGACGCCTGTGAAAACCAGACCTCAGATCTTCAGGTCTCAGATGTAGAAAGCTTCTAATGAAAATGCTTTCACTTTTGAAATTCAGAAAGGTAAATTTCCCAAGGGACTGTAAAATGACTCACGTCTCCTATATTGATATTTTTCTCTGTGAAATAAATGTCTTTTTGCATTATTTAAATAGCACATAATTAAGTACTAAGGGCTCTCCATTCCTTGTAACCAAAGCACAGCCAGCGAGGTATGGAGGCCCAGGGGCCTGGGGAGAGGCATCGTCTCTTTGAGCGGAGAGAGAGAAAAAAACAATAGGGAGAGAGACAGACAGAAAGCAGGGGCAGGAGGAAGAGAAAGGAAGTGTTTAACATTCAGAATTTGTCCACCGCCCATAATTTATTGGAACTCATCTGTAACAAGGCCTGGCACTGATTTATAAGTTGATT
Organism: Madoqua kirkii; assembly: GCA_006408675.1. Lineage (NCBI taxonomy): Eukaryota > Metazoa > Chordata > Mammalia > Artiodactyla > Bovidae > Madoqua > Madoqua kirkii. Next base: position 12,552 of record SJYC01015357.1, read on the forward strand.
TGAAAAATAAATAAAAGTGATAGAAACCTGCATTTGGTTTTAATGATAGACTGTTGCAGCGTGAAAAGTAAGGATATGAAACATTGCAAGGAAATTAGATAGTGTGCCCTGAAGACAATTGCAGCCACCAGCCCATAATTGTTAGATATTTATTATTAAAAATTTCTTTTCATGAGTGACTGCAGAATATTTGTGCTACTCAAGCTGTTGAGTTCTGACATGAATGAAGTGTGGGGGGCTCACTTGTTTGTGTGTGCTCATGTGCACGTGTGTAACCAACAAGGAAACTGGCCAAACTGGGTGGTCGTTCTTTACGGAGAAAACACAAACAGAGGGGCTGCTTCTTAAACCGTGTAGAACAGAGCAGGGGACGCTGGAGCTCTCGTCTTTCCTAAAGCTGCTGCCTCCACCAACAGCATCCTCTGCGTTTCTATTGTCAGCATCACCATCGCCATCATCACCACCATCACCATCACCACCATCTCCATCCTCAGCATCACCACCATCAGCATCGCCACCATCACCAGCACTCTCAGCATCACCACCATCACCACCATCCTCACCATCACCATCATCACCATCACCACCATCATCCCAATTATCATCTTTAACCCTGGCAGAAACCCAGGCACACACACAAATTAGACCTCTCCAACTCAGAAAATGTAATTCCAAAGTCACTGGCAATAGTACCCCAAAAGGATTCAACCTATGGATATAAAAAACTATTTTGCTGTCTCAGCAGCATTTACCTTCTAATGTTTTGTTTTCATCTGAGTAGAATCAGAAGGACTGCTACTTGAACATGTCAGGGTTTAGATGACTATACACAGTGAGTGAACTGAAGACAGGCATAGTTTTAACCTCCAAGTTACAAGGTGTCTGAAACTGCTGTCTTTAAAAACGTAGCTAACATTTGTTTTCTCATTGAGAAAAAATTGAAGTAGGTCTTTGATTAACTTGAAATTACTCATCATTATAGAATAATATTGTAATGCTTTTCACTCCCTCTTTTATTCATATTTAAAATTTTGTGTTTGTAATTATCATTTGCCTGATATTTTTAGGAAAAGAATATGTTTGGACAGATCTCCATTTCTCTTAGACATGTAATTAACTGACCCTGATGCATTTTCTCTTTAAATCAGAAGGCATTTTATAGCCAGTCTTAACTCATGCTTCATTCTAGGGATGTTTCCAGTTTAATTTTTCTCTACAATGAGGAAGCGCATGGAGAGATAATTTACAGTGGGGAGAGTTGACATAGCAAAGATATCATGGTTTCTGCAAACGCTATGTTTAAAAAATAGCTGTGATGAGTTGTAATGCAAATAATACATTTAATTTGCCTTTATTTAATATCTAAAAATACTGCCCAGGTGGCCCCTAGACTCCAGTGTCCAGCTTTGCCATCAGCGACTTACAGATGCCATTCCTGCACTCTCTGTTTTACTGATGGCTCTTGTCTAGAGCGCTCCGATTTCTTGAGTCACCATTGAAGACCCGAGCACATGCTGGATTCAGACTCTGGCTAGATCGTAGGCTTCCTGAGGGTAGAGACTGTGTATTTCCTTATTCGTGACTCCAGAGCTCAGCCTGGTGTCTGTTGCTGATGGACTGGTGAAGATCTCTCAGCCTGCAGGCTTCATTTTGATGAGTTTGAGATCACCAATCAACAATCACTTGTGGCTTCCCATCCCTTGTCCTCCCCTCAGTGAGGAGGTTATTGCACAAATGTTGTCCGCTTGGTTGGGAACCAGGCTTACATCCTGGAGTGAATGCTATAGTTGGGTTCAGTTGCTAAGCTGTGTCTGACTCTTTGCGACCCCATGGACTGCAGCATGCCAGGCTTCCTTGTCCTTCACCATTTTCTGGAGTTTGCTCAGACTCATGTCCACTGAGTTGGTGATGCCATTCAACCATCTCATCTTCTCCTTTTGTCTTCAATATTTCCCAGCATCAGGGTCTTTTCCAGTGTGTAGCCTTCAGACTGTGAAGGTGTAAATGTCTGTAGTTGAAGCTGTCCAGTGTGGTCTTGGTTAGGGAAACTAATTCACGGCCTTTCCTGGTTTTATCTCAGGCAGTTTCTCCTCCAGTGTCCTGAGGAGGAGACTGGCCCCTGGCCCCACCCCTGCACACCAACCTTGGGTGGATTTTTATTAATCGTTCGTATGCTAATATACATGACATATGTCTTCATATACATATTGGTTGATTGGTTGTAGGAAGAATGCATTTCAAGGCTTCATATTCTCTGCCAAGTGCGTTAGATGTGCGGTATACTAGGTCACTTCAGTCACGTCTGACTCTTTGCAACCCTATGCACTATAACCTGCCAGGCTCCTCTGTCCAGGGGATTCTCCAGGCAAGAATACTGGGGTGGGTTGCCATGCCCTCCTCCAGGGGATCTTACTGATCCGGGGATTGAACCTGTGTCTCTTGTGTCTCCTGCACTGGGAGGCAAATTTTTTTTTTTTTTACCACTATCACCGCCCACTTGCTGGTTGTATTAGGTAGCCCCACAGTAATTCTTCTCCTTAGATAAGCAAAGCAGGTTTCACTGCAAGCCTGCATTAGGCATATAGTGGTGCTAAGGCTTGTGGTTTAATATGTGAAGTGAGCTTGCTCAGTCGTGTCGACTCTTTGCGAACCCGTGGACTCTAGCCCACCAGGCTCTTCCATCCATGGTGGTTTAATATGGATGTTTGTGTAAATTCCATTTTGGGGATCCCAAACTGTGGCAACAAGTGACTCTTAAAGACTTGCCTTTAGATTTGCTTTGAAAATGTTGAACTGCTTATTTTATTTGATCTCTCAGCCCCCTTCCATCCCAGTGGGGTAAGCACAGATTTTGTTTTTCCTATTTGAAAGATTAAAAAATGAGGTTCAGAAAGTCCTTAAACAGCAGAAAAGCGCACAGGAAGCTCCTGGGACACTGACCACGAAAATGGCAGCCCACTGCAATACGCTTGTCTGGAGAATTCCACGGACAGAGCAACCTGGTAGCCTACAGTCCACGGTGCTGCCAAGACTCAGACACAACTGAGCGCGTGGGCATGCCCAGGTCCTGTGATGAAATCACCCCTGAGTGGTTTTCAAAGGAGGAACATTTTTTCTCTTACATTTCTCTTCAGCCCTTAACAAAAGTCCCCACTGCAACATGCATGTGAACAAGCCAGAAACTTTTTCAGCTCTCTATGCCACAACTTCTTAGCTTTAAACCCAAAACTTGCATGTAATCTCTGCAGAATTTCTCTGGGGAGAAATGACCTACTTCGTTTCCTAAGTTCTTCCTTGTAATCACTCTGAGTCTTGGGAATTACCTTGTCCATGTATTTTCATTCAGAATGAATGCTTTAATATATTTCTTTAATCATCTGTTGCATCCGAGAATATTGTTTCATGCATATTAAAGACTTTGGGCATGCAATAGACCAGGGCTCTGACTGATAAAAGCGCTCAAAGCATGTCCCCAGTTCTTATTGCTTTTCTTGGCTTCAGGATAGATGTGTTTTATTTGGCAAATCAAAATAATAATAATGAAAACAATAATGATGATAATCATGCTTATATTAAACAAAGGGAATCATTTTATTTTTTAAGCGTGCTATGGCCTTGTATAGATCACTGCTCTTTTGAAGGGATTGACCTTCCAACATATTTTCAGAGTGGAAATCAATCAATGAGTATTAGGAACCTCCTATGGCCATACAGAGAGGCTTCTCAGGTGGTGCGGTGGTAAAGAATCTGCCTGCCAATGCAGGAGATGCAAGAGACATGGATTTGATCCCTGGGTCAGAAAGATCCCTTGGAGAAGGAAATGGAAACCCACTTCAGTATTCTTGCCTGCAAAATTCCACGGATCGAGGAGCTTAGGGGAGTACACAACAGCATGCACACACACACACACACACACACACACACACACACCCTCTACTAGAAGTAAAAAGTCTTCTAGTCTGGTTTGGCCCTATGAGACTTTCACAAAACAAATAAATATACAAACCACATGTTCCAGGAAGACAGAGAAGGGAAAGTGTTTCCCAGGGGATGAGGTTTAAGTATGATTTTAGGGAGAGGAGAAAGATCAAGATGACTGAGCAAAGGGAGAAGGGGATTGGGGCAAGGGAGGAGAATTTAAAGATAAACACAAAATTGGAATCACCGAATAAACGTTTACTGTTCTGCTCATTGTTCTAGGTGAGGCGGCCCCAGAGATGAAAGATGCGGTCCTGATTCTAGACTTATGAGTAGAGAGGACCCTCGGAGGTGTTGGAGTCAGAGTGGGAAGTACCATGTTGGGTCTGAGCCAGGGACGCTCCCTGACCTCAGAGGAGGCTGCACCACACAGGTAGGGGAGAAACGAGAGGACATAGGAACCTTTCCCAGAGTTGGCAATGGCCAAGAAGAAGTTAAGGCATGAAGGAATTAGCCAGAGGAAGGATATGCCAGGCAGATGGAATCGTTTGGTGAGAGCAGGAGGAATAAGAAGAGAGAGCTCCTCACGTGTCTTAGTTTGATTGGAGGAGGCATGTGTGCCAGGAGAATAAATAGTGAGGCTGGGGGACCAGGGAGATTATAGTAAAGAGTCCTGACTTTACCCTGAGAGCAGTCGGAACACATGCCATATGGGTAGAACAGCTGGAAGAAAGAAGGTGTGATTAGAGCACAGCATTCTGCAGAGGTTTAAAAAAAAAAAGAAGGAAGAAAGAGCGTGGAAAGGGAATGAGAAGGAAGACTTCATGGTCTTTCGAGAGGTCAGGATTAGAGCCAGGAGTTCGCGTGGCCACTGCAGGCTGCTGTTCTTGCTCTGGCGTTTGTTTCTGTGAGACCCATTGACGTGACTTTCATGTGCGTGGTAACACACCATCAAAATAATCAGACCAGACTGTGAACAGGGCCATCAACGTCGTGCTGTCGATTTAGCTAACATCATCTAATGATGACAGGTGGAAAATTAATGTTACGCCCTTCATAATCTCAATGAATGCCAATCTTTCTCAAATCATGTTTTGTCCCAATTTCTGATGTGTTGAAACTCCTTGTATGGAAGGACATGTGCTAAAGTGGACCTGAACATCACAAATGGTGTATATTTCTTTCTTTCTTCTTAATTCCTATTGGTAGATTCAAAAAGCTTTGGGAGCCCGTTTACCTGGTTGTGGTTTAGCTGCTAAGTCATGTCTGACTCTTGAAACCCCACAGAGTCTGCCAGGTTCCTCTGTCCATGGGATTTCCCAGGCCAGAACACTAGAGAGGGTTCTCACTTGGGGTTCTCACTTCCTCTCCAGGGGATCTTCCCGACCCAGAGATGGAACCCGGACTCTTGCCTTCCAGCCAGATTCTTTACTGACTTGGCCATCAGCGCAGACATAGTCTTCTTTCCTTGATCTCAATCAATCAAGTAGGTTTGGATTGTCTTTTAACATTCAGGTAATGGAAAATGGAAAAGTACAAGAGAGACTAATAATGGAGTATTTCACCGTGACCCTTTAGTAGGATTCTGAAAATAAATTCACACAGTCTTGCTTTTCAGTTTACCAGCCGGTAAAATGTCCTTGACAGCTTTCCTATGCAAATGCCCTGGGAATGGATGATGCAACTGATGGCAACTTTCTGTATGACTTCAGGATTTATTGCTGAAAAGGGAATGTGCTGTGATTCAGAGTCTTCCTGGAGTAAGTGACTATTGTCAGCATGCATCCGCCTATAATTTGGAAGTGGGGTCTTGATATGAGATGAGACAGGTAGTAGCTCTATAGTCCAACAGGCTTATGCAACAGACAGAAAAGCTCATTTTCAGGGAATATTAAAGGATCAAGGTTAAAAGGAAATTAAACTGCTAAAAGTTTGGTGTAATGAAAATATAGGGTATTATAAAACAGAGGCCAATTTGAAGGACCTCTGAGATGTAATATGGGAACCACTGTAATCTGAGAAGCAAAAAAAAAAAAGAAGAAGAAAAAACCCCATAGGGGTCAGTATTCAAGTAAATGGCTTTATTTCCATGGCCCTGTTATGTAGTCAGTTCATTTATTTAAAAGTAATTTAATTTTAATTACCCCAGTACTGTTTCTGCAATGCTCACATTAAAAAGGACAGACTAAATTTCAACTCTCTGTGTTGGGAACAGAATGTTTTCTTTAAAAGCATCAGTTTCACTTAGCAAATGCAGTTCAAAATAGGTACACTTCTATGGGACATGTGTCATCACAGAATGATATGGTATATGGCTAAACTTTGTACTTTGTAGGAGATTTCAGGTATGACATCCAAATATGGCAGATGTCAATCAAATTGCATGCCTTACTCAGTTTCTTTCTCAAAGGATCATCTCCCATCTCACATCAACTGATGAGAGCCCATCTCGTAATCTCACCTGAGAACTGCTTAGTCTGGCACTGGTTTGAGCTCCGGTGTTGTGCAGATGCAGTGCCTGGATTTCCTTGAGGGATTTTCCTGGGAGGGGCTGAGAAAGCTGCTCTGCAGGAAGAAAACCGCACACACACCGAAGTCGGAAGCAGCCACGTGGGCAGAAGGGACGGAGGAACCGCCTGGGGTCCTGGTGGCTTCCTGTATCCTTCCCCGTCCCATGGGAGGCCAGTTTGCATTTCCTGCTCTTGGGTTCTTCTAAGAGATAACTTGATGCCCTGGTAATAAATCTACTTGCACACTCTTGACAAACTACTTAAAGATGACTTTGTAACACGTGTACTCACGAATCCCTTTATCGTCAAACTTTATCTTGGCAAACCATTCTAGAATTTAACCACATTTTTATTATTTTTTCAGCCAGTGTCTCCTTATTTGCTCCTCCCCTAAAGCGATCGCATATAAGTTGTTTAAATAGTTAGCAATATTGTGCTAATCTGGCCAAGCACGGCCATAGACGGGATTTTAATGAGCTTCTAAGCCCAGTTAGTGCTTCCCAGGTGGCTCAGGTGGTAAAGAGTCAGCCTGCCAATGCAGGAGATGCAGAAGACTGGGTTCAACCCCTGGGGAAGATCCCCTGGAGAAGGAAGTTGCAACCCACTCCAGTGTTCTTGCTTGTAAAATCCCTTGGACAGAGAAGCCTGGTGGGCTACAGACCATGACGGTGCAAAGAGTCAGACACGACTGAGCAGAAACATACACACAAACTCAGGTAGTAAATTTGGTATAGTTTCCAACAAATGTATATCATCGGTTAAAAAGAATCGGTTAAGTTTCAGAAAAGACATATCATTGCGAATCTATCAGTTGGAAATCCAACTGAAGACGCCCAATGAGTGTTAAGTTAGTGTCAGTATGGGAAATGAATGATGTTCTTACCAAGTCTGTCTTATCTATGAAATCATTTACATCCACAAATGCTTTATGATTGATTCCTAAACCTCTCCAAGGTTAGAATTACCTGGGAATGCTTTGCAAACATTAATTCCTAGGTCTGTCCCAAAACTATAGAGTAAGTACGTATGGGGACATGTGATCTGGAAATCTGTGTAGTTACAGCTCTGTACATGATTCTAAGGCTCAGCCAGCTTTGAGGATCACTGTTCTAGAATACATATAATGTCTAGGGAGAAGCTTGCCATTGAAAATAAAACACCAATCAATATAGAAAAAATCAATTATATTTCTAGATATCAGCATTGAACAATTGCAAACTGAAATTTTAAAATATGTAGTTTATAAGCGCACCCAAAACATGAGTATAAATCTACTGACAAGTGCAAGATATATATATTCTGAACGTTATCAAATACTCACGAAAGAAACCAAAGATCTAAATATATGAAAATAAGAACACTATTTATAGATTGGAAGATTTAATATGGTTAAGATGTCAATTCTTCTCAATGGATCTGTTGTTCCGACTGAACACCGATTGAAATCCTAGCAGCAGGTGTAAGTTTCAGCTATGCATGTGGGCTAAGTGGCTTCGGTTGTGTTTGGTTCTCCAGGCAAGAATACTGGAGTGGGTTGCCATGCCCTCCTCCAGGGGGTCTTCTCCACCCAGAGACTGACCACTGTCTCCTTTATCTCCTGCAATTCTTTTTATTCTCTTTGCTTATCTCTTTTATTGCACATGAGTGTATATGTATTGATCCCAATCTCCTAGCTTATCCCACCTTCCCTTTCCCACCTTGGTGTCCATATGTTTGTTCCCTATGTCTGTGTCTTTATTTTTGAATTTTTTAAGTTAGCTGTAGAATTTTTTTTTCAAGAACCAGGTTGAATTTCTACTCCCATTAATGTACAGTGAATACATCATGGATCAACCCAAGCCATAGCTGGGAAAAAGGTCCTTGAGAATAAATGAGGGTCTAGACACACCCAGAAATGCCAAAGAGGGTCACTGGTTTCTCTTGTTTACAACCAAGTTGCAACCAGCTATATTGTCCCTTGACCACATTCTAGACATTGATGAAAAATAATGTTCCAACATGGAAAGATAACGAGTCCACATGGGATAAGATCAAAGTTAAAAGAGAAATTTCTGTTTGATGGATGAAAGCAAGATGTTTTGGCCAATTTTTTTTTGTTTTTTTGATGGTAAACAAAAAGAGGAGTTGATGTTAGAAGCAGAGTGAATTGTGTGACCCATGGTTTGGAAGAGTGTGGCCAGCTGAAACCTTAAAAAAATTAATACTTTGAGGGTGCTTTACAGTTTTTTGCTTTCTGTCATCATAGCTCCTTTTTTAAAATGTATTTTTTAATTGGAGGAAAATTGCTTTACAATATTGTGATGATTCTGCCATACAGCAATGCAAATCAGCCATAATTATACATATATCACCTCAATCTTGAGCCTACTCATTCTTATCAGATGTGTCGGTACTATAACTGTTTGAAGAGCATTTTAAGATTTTGAAAATATATTTCTGAAAGTAATAGAGTGATCAGAAAAGATTATATAATGGCTTTCTTCTGCTTTGCTTTAGTGAAGTGCTTGAAAGACTACTCTTTGTGCTGAAAGGGTGATTTGCTATTTAAAAACTATTATAAACTCAGCGAGATGGAGTTTGCGCATGCATTTTAAATAACAGGGCCGACTCACATGGGACGAGGGTGGTGGATAAAATACATGATTCATGATAAGAAGCGGCTGCCTTGAAATCACTTCTTACCATAACACTGACCACTTCATTAGAGTGGTAATTAGAAAGAAAGAAGGAAGGAAGGAAAAAAACCAGACAAGGCCATTTGAGGGGGAAATTAGCGCTTAATTTCCAAGACTGTTTTCTTTTAATGAATGCAACCCTGGCAGGATTTTGTACTTAAACTGCAAACTGAAGAATGATAAGGCTAGTGTTTTAGATCTGTCTTCTAAATGGAAAATGCTTAATGAAGAATGTGATGAAAACGTATCTGATGAGTGAATTCATCCCTACAGTCAAATATAGTGTCTTTGAAGAAGGATTTAAGAAATAGATATATGTAGGTAGGCCTGTGTGTGTAAGTCACATCCATTTAATCAGCTGCTACTGTCATTAAGCAAAGAAGGACACTTTCGGGATGCACCTTTAGCTTGCTAAAGGTATTGTTAGGTCAGACCTTGCGTATTTCTTTTGGCTGTGCTGTGTGGCCTGCAGGATCTTCTCCACAACCACTGCTTTGGGAGGACAGGGTCCTAACCACTGGACCACCATGGAATTCTAGATCAAGTCTTCTTAAGAGAAGACATTTCAGTTGACTTCTTTAATGACAGGTGTCAACATCAAGATAGTCCTGAGATTTTATCATTTTGTGCTGCTTAGCGGAGAGATTGCAGAGAAACATTCTATCAATTAGAATATAATTAGAAACTAGAGAAAAATGCTTACTTACCTTTATGAATCTTCTCTGAATATATGTACAAAATACATTCTTAACAGTTAGGCTATGTATTGATAGTAATGGACATTTTCAGAAGGTACAAAAAAATCAGTCCCCAAACGCTCATACTCTGTTGAGTCAGATACGAAACCCAATATACACTTGGTGGCGCAGATGGTAAAGAGTTTGCCTGCAATGCAGGAGACCCAGGTTCAATGGGTCAGGAAGATCTCCCAGAGAAAGAAATGGCACCCACTCCAGGATTCTTGCCTGGAGAATCCCACGGACAGAGGAGCCTGGCGGGCGGCAGTCCATGGAGTTGCAGAGAGCTGGGCACGACTGAGGGACTCATACTTCTTCCATATACTTGATCATTCATTCCGTTCACTGTAACTGGCATTAGGAGGGAAAAAAAAGAGAGGGCAGCGAGACCTGAAGGAAATCCATAGCAATCAGACAGCAAGGTCTCACTCTACCCTTCTCTGTTGTGAATAATTATCCACGTTTTACTTATTTCATCTATTTAAATCTTATCAATCGTGTCAAACTGATTAAAATGGTCTAATTAATCATGTTTTAGAAATTTTGGGGGGTATCATAGGATTAAGACATTTAATAAAACACGTTTTGTGATTAAAGTCTCCGAAGAATCCCATAAGTGTTAAGCCCTACTTCCTGAGCCCCCTGTAATGAAGATACAGTTCATTCTGAAGCAGGGGTAAATCACTGCCGTAAACGTTTTCTTCATAATGTCACTGCAAAATAGCATAAAGAGTATTCTAACCACATGCCATGAAATTAAAACAACAGACCATGACTTGTAGGAAATTATGGGTTTATCTTAACTTTTGTGAAGATTTTTAAAAAAGCAATGTTTATGGAAAAAGTAATGAATATTAAATCTTTTATACACCTGCTATGATTAAAGAATTCTTTTCAGTTATAACAGCAGTGACTTTGCAACATGGTAAGATTTCCATTCGGTTTGAACAAAGAGACTCAGACAAGTTAAATAAGCTCAGGCCACACAGAACAGTGAGTCTGAAAAGCAAGCAGAAGTTTATCGGGTGAAAAGTATTCAAATAATTTCAGATATCCTGATAGTGAAAACATCCCAAGTCTGTAGCTAAGACCTCCACACTGGAATGTGGGCCATGGACCAGCAGAACCAATGCCTCGTTGGTAAAATTTCAGGCCCCAAGCTAAATCTTACTGAATTAAAATCCTATTTTCAAAGAAAATGCTCAGGTGATTCATCTGCATACTCAAGTTTATAAGCACTACCATTGTGGGGAATTATCAATTATCATTCAAGGCTAGTAAGATCTTCCTAGAAGGAAATCAACGTAAGTTTATATATTTTTATAGAAAGTGAAAGTGAAGTCACTCAGTCATGTCCAACTCTTTGTGACCCCGTGGACTGTAGCCTACCAAGCTCCTCTGTCCATGGGATTCTCCAGGCAAGAATATTGGAGTGGGTTGCCATCTCCTTCTCCAGGGGATCTTCCCAACCCAGGGATCGAACATGGGTTTCCTGCATTGGAGGCAGACTCTTTAACCTCTGAGCCACCAGGGAAGCCTATATATTTTTTAAAATATATTTTTATATAGTTTATATATTTTTATGTAGACATTACAGCATATCTTCTCTAGAATGGGTACCTTAAGAGGTTCTTTATGTGTGGAATCTAAAATGAAATGATACAAAAGAACTTCCAAAACAGAAAGAGACTCAGATTTAGAGAATGAACTTAAGGTTGCAGTGGGCAGAAGGGTGAGGAGAAGGGGAGTTTGGGATGGACATGTTCACTCTGCTGTATTTAAAACGGATAACCAACAGGGAGCCACTGTGTAGCACATGGAACTCAGTTCAGTTCAGTCGCTCAGTCGTGTCTGGCTCTTTGAGACCCCATGAATCACAGCAGCTCGATGCTACGTGGCAGTCTGGATGCGAAGGGAGGCTGGCGGAGAATGGATACATGATATTGAATATGTGTGGCTGGGGCTTCCCTGGTGGCTCAGATGGTAAAGCATCTGCCTGCAATGCAGGAGACCCAGGTTCAATCCCTGGGTTGGGAAGAAACCCTGGAGAAGGAAATGGCTACCCATTCTGGCATTTTGCCTGGAGAATCCCATAGACAAAGGAGCCTGATGGTCTGTAGTCCACGGGGTGGGACTCCACTGAGCGACTAATACTTTCACAAGTGTGACTGAGTCCCTTTGCTGTTCACCTGAAACTATCACAACATTGTCACTCGGCTACACCCCAAAATAAAATACACAGTGTTTTCCTAAAAAAATGAGGGCTGTATTTGATTCTTTTTGTCCATGAAAACAGTGAAAGTTGCTCGATCATGTACGACTCTCTGCAGCCCCATGGACTATACAGTCCACAGAATTCTCCAGGCCAGAATACTAGAGTGGGTAGCCTATCCCTTCTCCAGCAGATCTTCCTGACCCAGGTATCGAACCGGGGTCTCCTGCATTGCAGGCAAATTGTTTACCAACTGAGCTATATATTTGCTCACATTTGGTTCCATGAGAGTGAATGAGCAAATGCTGTTAAAATAAAAATAGAGCAGCCAAGGGATTTCCTTGGTGGTTTCCAGTGGTTATGACCCCGCGCTTCAACTACAGGGGGCGCAGGTTCAATCCCTAGTCAGGGAACTAAGATACCTAAGATCACTCTTTGAGGTGTGGCCAAAAAAAAAAAAAAAAAAAAAAAGAGCAGTCAAGTCAGTGATGTTACATTTGTTAAAAAGGTTAGGATGGTTGGTTCAATGGACAAGTATTGATACAAGGACATTCCACGGGCATAGGTGAAAAGCAGAATGTGTGCAAATGAGACAGTTATGCTCAAATGAGTAATGGAAACAGACTTTAATTAATTAACAAGGAAGCACACAAGTTTTGAGTATCACTCTGCTTCACCTGATAATTTGAAAACCACATCATTTAAAGAGCAGTCGTGACACCAGGATACATAAATATTTTCATCATGCCAAGTCATACTGTTGGTTCATCAGTTCAGTCGCTCAGTCGTGTCTGACTCTGTGTGACCCCATGAATCGCAGCACGCCAGGCCTCCCTGTCCATCACTATCTCCCGGAGTTCACTCAGACTCACGTCCATCGAGTCCGTGATGCCATCCAGCCATCTCATCCTCTGTTGTCCCCTTCTGCTCCTGCCCCCAATCCCTCCCAGCATCAGAGTCTTTCCCAATGAGTCAACTCTTCCCATCAGGTGGCCAAAGTACTGGAGTTTCAGCTTTAACATCATTCCTTCCAAAGAAATCCCAGGGCTGACCTCCTTCAGAATGGACTGGCTGGATCTCCTTGCAGTCCAAGGGACTCTCAAGAGTCTTCTGCAACACCACAGTTCAAAAGCATCAATTCTTCAGGGCTCAGCTTTCTTTATAATCCAACTCTCACATCCATACATGACCACAGGGAAAACCATGTTGGTTCATAATCTTGGTCAAATTTTACTAGAATTCTGTTTTCTTTGACCAAGGAAAATCTAGAGTGTAAAATGGGTTAAAGATAAAAATCACTACAGGAGGGAGTTCACACCTGGTTCTCTGTGGCAACCGAGAGGGAGGGGGTGGGGTGGGAGGCTCAAGAGGGAGTGGACATAGGTGTACTTAACAGCTGATTCATCTTGGCATATGGCAGACACTAACACGATATTTAAGTGATTATCCTCCAGTGGAAAAAAAGACACACACACACAAAATCACTGTAGGAAATTAAGAGACTTAGATCAGTCCAGTGAATGCTACAAGTTATCTTCAAACATCTGTTAAGGCTGAAGCCTGCAGGGCAGTCCTGTCCATCTGCGGCAGGGTGTCACAGGCTAGCGGCGCGGCCCCTGAAAGACTGCCCTCGCTTCAGAACCAGCTGCAAGCCCCGAGGACCCCAGGCCACCAACCAGCAATCAATGTGGGGGGTTTCCACTTCCCCCTCAGGTTCCAGACTTTGCTAGAACAACTCACAGGATTCAGGGAAGCACCACACATTCCCTGCAGTTTTATCACGAGTGTGCTCTTCTGCGCTCACTCGTGTCCGACCCTTTGTGACCCCAAGGCTTGTAGCCCGCCAGGCTCCTCTGTCCTTGGATTCTCCAGGTAAGAATACTGGAGTGAGCAGTCACGCACCCTTCCAGGGCAATCTTCCCAACCCAGGGATCGAATCCGAGTCTCTTATGTCTCTTGCTTTGGCAGGTGGAATCTTCACTAGCATCACTTAATCATAAAAGGTACAAATTCAGAACAGACAAGAGAGCCGTGGAGTGAGGTCTGGCAGGATTACAAACACTAAGCTTCAGTGTCTACAGGAGCATCACCCGCGGCACACCCATCCACGGGTACCTCCAACCAGGAAGCAACCCCAAGCCTCAGTGTCTAGCGGCACTACTGGGTCTCATTACATAGCCACGATTCTTGAATAATCACTGACCATACAATTGAACTCAATCTCCAAACCTCTTATTTTCCACAAAGATTGAGCTGGTGTCCTGAGGCTCAAAACCCCGAATCACATAGTCACACGGTTAGTCTTTCCTGGAAGCACCATGGCTGGACTGCCAGGAAATTCCTGTAGTTAATATTTTAAATTCCCTTATTGTTAATTTTTGGTAGTGAGGCTACATGATGAGGTGAGGTGAAGTCGCTCAGTCATGTCCGATTCTTTGCGACCCCATGGACTGTAACCTACTAGGCTTCTCTGTCCATGGGATTCTCCAGGCAACAGTACTGGAATGGATTGCCATTTCCTTTTCCAGGGGATCTTCCCGACCCAGGGATCAAACCTAGGTCTCCCTCATTGCAGGCAGACGCTTTAACCTCTGCCACCAGGGAAGCCCGAGGCTACATGATATAATATCTGAAAGATCATATTTTAAATCTGGTACAAAGTACACATTCAAATGTTGATATCCTTTCCTATAGAAATTAGTATGTATTTTACATTATTACTATTCCATGGATACTAGTGACATAAAGTTTATCTCCTTCTGATGGTAGGCCAAAAAAGATGGGAATACAGAGTTAGCCTGACAGACTGACTTTTAAATAACACGCCAAACTGTTTAAAATTGGGGGTAGGGTGTGTAGGATGGGGAGTTTGTCATAGGCAGTCAGTACAAAAAATTAAAGAAGTATGGGGATAAAAGGATGGATAAGTTAAAACTGTAGTATTTCATCAAGGAATTAGAAAACAAATTTTTAAAGCACAAATCCTTCTTGTCTTAGAATTTAAGGCAGTAGTATAAAAAGGAACAAATTAACCCTTCCCTTTAAAATATGAAAAGTTTCAAAATGATTACCATTTGGGGAAAAAGAGACCCACATTATCTAAAATATGATACATGAGCCAACTCATTGGAAAAGACCCTGATGCTGCTGGGAACGATTGAAGGCAGGAGGAGAAGGGGTCGACAGAGGATGAGATGGTTAGATGGCATCACCAACTTGATGGACTTGAGTTTGAGCAGGCTCCAGGAGCTGGTGGCGGACAGGGGAGCCTGGCATGCTGCAGTCCATGGGGGTCACAAAGAGTCAAACACGACTGAACAACAAGAAAATGAGGTGGAATTTCTTGGGCTAGATCCTTAATTATCATGGGTTCTGTTGTACCCATGTATGCACATAACAGGTTAAGGTCACCATCAGAATATGATGAAATTTTAAGAATAAAATTAAATATTCCAAGTATACTATACTCACAAAATGCTAATATATTACTAAGAGCGTGGATATCAAGCTGTTTTAGCCGGTATTACTTACAGTGAAAATGAATAGGACTTAAATACAGTCAAAGCAATTCCAAAACTCAGTGCTAAAAAATCAGGATTCTGAACTTGACTCAAAACTGTGCAAGCAACATACTGTGCAAATCTGCTGAATCCACTTGTGCCCTCAAATTTATCTCATTTCATCTTCAAGCTGCCAAATTAAATTTCACTTTTAAGAGAAACTATAATTTTATTATTATTTAAAAAGACAATTATTTTCCCTTTGGGATTCCCTGGTGGCTCAGTGGTAAAGAAACCTGCCAATGCAGGAGACACAGGTTTGATCCCTGGGTCGGGAAGATCCCCTGGAGCAGGAAACAGCAACCCACTCCAGTATCCTTGCCTGGAGAATCTCACGGACGGTGGAGCCTGGGAGGCAACACTCTACAGGGTTGCAAAAGAGCTGGACATGACTTAGAGACTAAACATTTTCCCTTCAATTTAAAAATTCAGATCGTGATGTTTCCTAGCACCTTTGATGAATAACAGGAAACCTGTCTTGTGATATATATACTTATAGGACACTGGATGACAACTCTTCTTCCTCTATCCTGTATATTCCACAGAAAAATTAAAGCACATTTTATTTAGTTCCCTGGTGGCTCAGACAGTAAAGCATCTGCCTACAATGCCTACCATGTGGGAGACCAGGGTTCAACCCCTGGGTCAGGAAGATCTTATGCAGAGGGAAATGGCAACCCACTCCAGTCTTCTTGCCCAGAAACTCCCATGGATGGTGGAATCTGGTAGGCCACAATCCATGGGGTCTCAAAGAGTCAGACACGACTGAGCGACTTCACTTCACTTTAAATGATCGGAGAAAAGCCTAAGATTTAAAGTTTAAGTATACTTTACTTTCCCTCTTCATAACAAAATTCAACCTTTATTTCCTCTCTTTACAACAAAATTTCATCAAACACATTCTTTAAAAAAAAAAATCACAGAATAATTTTTATTTATAATGAGTTATTCTCTCTGGACTTTAAATCATCAGTTCACTCTTACAACAGAGATTCAATTTAAATAAGACCACTAAAATGGAAGGGAAAAAGGAAAACAGTCTGTTTTTACATATCAATTTCTTTGATATGTCATAATGATATACAGTGAGTCTTGCAACATGGTCCATTTCCAGTGAAATTCTCAACAGCCTGTGAGCCTGTAAGCGCTGAGTCCTTTATGCTGACGTTTCAGTCCAAGGTGTTCGGGGTGAGGCCCTCTCCATTGCTCTGGAGGTTAGACAAACAGGGTTCTGAAGAAAGGCCGACTTCATAGGTAATCCATCCACAAATGGATAGCATGCCTTCAGAGCCTTTGGTTTTTATAGGTCCCTTTGGAAAGTTAACTGATGAATTAATTCTATTTTACAAATAGAATTTCACAAAACGAATCACTGCCTATACAGTTTGTGCCAACGTCCTTGACTTCCTTAGATCCACCATTTTGTTTATCAGATCATATGGTGATGGCAGTCTTATTTTATCCATATTTTTGCTGTAAACATTGAGAAATATACCAAGGACAACTAAGAAACCAGACCATACATACCTAAGAGAAAGAAATAAAGGAAAAAAAGATAAATGTCAGAGTAACAATTTATCATTAACCATAGAGTTTGATGGATTTCACAAAAATTCTTCAATAAAATATTTTGCTACTGGATATCTAAAATAATCTAAAATAGTATTTATTTTAGGTTAATCTAAAATAGCACTAAAATAGTATTTATTATTAAATAATATTTAGGTCATAGTAGATGGAATTCTGTATTTTTAATGTTGAGTTGTATGTCGGAAAAGTATTTTACAGAATTTTAAATATAGTGCAGTTGAATTTTGAGGATGATGGTAAATTCAAAGTCCAACATCTATCAGAAGGCTCACTGCTGCTGCTGCTAAGTCGTTTCAGTCGTGTCCGACTCTGTGTGACCCCACAGACGGCAGCCCACTGGGCTCCCCCGTCCCTGGGACTCTCCAGGCAAGAACACTGGAGTGGGTTGCCATTTCCTTCTCCAATGCATGAAAGTGAAAAGTCAAAGTGAAGTCGCTCAGTCATGTCCAACTCTTAGCAACCCCACGGACTGCAGCCTACCAGGCTCCTCCGTCCACGGGATTTTCCAGGCAAGAGTACTGGAGTGGGGTGCCATTGCCTTCTCCCAGAAGGCTCATTAAGTATGTTTAAAGCACTGGATACATAAATCTGTCAGGGAATTTGACACAGTGGTCCAACTAGTTACCCCAGAGCGGGTGGACTATGCACAGACAGAAAGGGGCGCATCCTGAGAAAACAGCACGGCGCGGGCGACACGAGGAGCACCTGAGCCCGCAGACGGGGAAGCGCTGACAGAGGCGAGCCCACAGCTGCCCTGCCGCCAGCGGGGCACTGGTTCCAGACTAACCCTCCACCCAGAGGACACGCCAATCTGCGGAGGCCAAGGTCTTTTATATAACGTGGCAAAGTACCTGCATATGTGCACAGCCTTGCGTGTACTGTGAATCATCTCTAAATTATAAGAGCTAACACGATGAATCTGCCATGCAAACTCAAACTGCACCTTTTGCAACTTTCCGGAACTTTTTTTTCTTGAATATTTCTGCTCTGCCGTTGGTTGAGCCTGCAGATGCAGATACCTGTGGACATGGAAGACCAGCTGTACAGGGATGGTAGTTTATTGTGTGGTTACCTTTACCTTTAACTCAGATGACCATTATATCTACTACTGCGGGCAGAAGTCCCTCAGAAGAAATGGAGTAGCCATCATGGTCAACAAAAGAGTCCGAAATGCAGTACTTGGATGCAATCTCAAAAACGAAAGAATGATCTCTGTTCGTTTCCAAGGCAAACCATTCAATATCACAGTTATCCAAGTCTATGCCCCAACCAGTAATGCTGAAGAAGCTGAAGTTGAACGGTTCTATGAAGACCTACAAGACCTTTTAGAACTAACACCCAAAAAAGATGTCCTTTTCAATACAGGGGACTGGAATGCAAAAGTAGGAAGTCAAGAAACCTGGAGGAACAGGCAAATTTGGCCTTAGAATGTGGAATGAAGCAGGGTAAAGACTAATAGAGTTTTGCCAAGAAAATGCACTGGTCATAGCAAACACCCTCTTCCAACAAGACAAGAGAAGACTCTACACATGGACTTCACCAGATGGTCAACACTGAAATCAGATTAATTATATTCTATGCAGCCAAAGATGGAGAAGTTCTATAAAGTCAACATAAACAAGACCAGGAGCTGACTGTGGCATTTGTTTGGAAGGAATGATGCCAAAGCTGAAACTCCAGTACTTTGGCCAGCTCATGTGAAGAGTTGACTCATTGGAAAAGACTCTGATGCTGGGAGGCATTGGGGGCAGGAGGAGAAGGTGACGACTGAGGATGAGATGGCTGGATGGCATCTCGGACTCGATGGACGTGAGTCTGAGTGAACTCCGAGAGATGGTGATGAACAGGGAGGCCTGGCGTGCTTCGATTCAAGGGGTCACAAAGAGTCAGACACGACTGAGTGACTGAACTGAACTGACCTTTACGCTTATACACCTGACACTTGAACAATACAGGTTTGAAAAGCACAGGGCCACTTATATGTGTGTTTTTTAAAAATAAATACACAGTTGGTCCTCTGTGTGCATATGTGGAATCGTTGGATGTAAAGGGCTGACTGGCAGGGACGTCGGCATCCTTGGATTTCAGTCTATCGGGTCCTGGACTGGCACTCTGTGGATTCTGAGGGATGAGTGTACAATGACCGTGTTTAAGTCTGAATCTTCTCAATTACCAACCAGCATAAGTTAAATGATGCCAATTTCAAATACATACCAGACAGTAGAGAAAACAGTCAGTGCTTCTACCAGAAGCTAGAAATTGCAAAAACCATTAGGGCACAATTTACAGAATATTTCTCTACCTCAAATCCTTTGTAGGAAAAGGCAGCAAATAACCTTAAGAACCATCTATGTAGATATTTATAATTTATATATCTGCACCAGGGCAAGAGGAATCCCTTAATCTCACCACATCATTCACATTCATTTATACGAGAAACAGGGTCACAAGTGCATTGGGACTGGTTAGGCAATTTAAGTGTACAAAATGATTTCTTCAAAATAATTACATACATTTCTGAAACAGCAGAAGACACATCCATAAATGTGGGTCAAGATGAACATGTTTCTTTACAAAGAAATTAAGGCTGTTTAAGAGGAAATGTAGAAGTACCTAGAGGAAGAGAGACTTGTTGAATTGAGAAGTACTTACTGGAATGTGAATGGTTTGGCAAAGAACATAAATGAAAGAACAATGGTCATTGCTTTTCTCCCTGTGGTCACTGTAGGGAGAAAAAGGTTGGTTTTAGAATGTGCCTGTCTTGGTAATACTTTGGAAATCATCTATTTGACAAATCTTTACAGAGCCTACTGTGCACCAAGATCTACATGAGGGTCAAGGAAACCAATTAAAAAACCAGCAAGAGAAAGTCACTGCTCCTGCAACCATGGTATTCACAACCGAGCAGGGTTGCAGACACTAAAGAAGACGGCTCAACTTTACAGGACAACTGTAGCAAGTGCTTGACGGAGGCCATGCTGCTATGGAGCTTCACCATGTCATATTCTTATTCTGGCAAGAAACATTTTTCCAAGGAAGGTAGGATTAGGTAGGACGGGGGATATTCTTTGAAAGCGACAATTTACAGGACATCCTAACACTTTAACGGCGGGCACAGCCGGATAAAACCATGAACATCTTTCCTGTCTTCCGTCCACTGTCCTTCAGGGGTTATGGCCGGAAACCACCTTCCCGGGTACCACCCAGGGCGGGGGGGGGGG